>VMDO01004369.1:0-102113 GCA_007922755.1 Pedetes capensis
TTTTTTTTTGAACATACATGTACGATGGAGGCAATCTCGGAAGAGAAATGACAGAGTGAGGAATGTGGAAGGAAGAGAAGAGAGTCCCTGGCTCTTTGCTTCCTTGGGCTATGAGGTGTGAAAGAATACAGTATCATTGACTTCAGGACCTTCTCTACCAGCAACTTGAAATAACAATTGGTATCTTGATTTTAATAAGCTCACCATTAGGAAATCGGCAGTTGATATAAAATGTTGAAACGGAAAAAAAAACTACAAGCTCAGCATTCACATAAAATTTTACCTTCTCTGGAACTCATCTTCTCATTTTCCAACTCTACAAAAATGAAACTGCAGCAAGCAAGGAGCAATTGTTTTATATTCAGCATGCCTACATGAATAAAATAAGAGGAAATTAACTTCATAGAGACTTTTTCCTCTACCTTGTATTAAGTGTGAGGTTTTCAGTTCTGCACCACAGAGTAAAACAAATGCAGACATAGAACATTAGGTCTGAAGCAGCAGTGACTATTCCTCTCTTAAGAACCATGGAGGAGGGTGTAGCTCCATTCTGCTCTAAAC
The DNA here is from genome assembly GCA_007922755.1 of Pedetes capensis. NCBI lineage: Eukaryota > Metazoa > Chordata > Mammalia > Rodentia > Pedetidae > Pedetes > Pedetes capensis. Next base: position 562 of record VMDO01004369.1, read on the forward strand.
AGAGAAAGAACTGACAGCTCACTGGGAGGAACAGTTGTAATAGAGGGGTCCATCTGAACCCTTGAAAATCCTGAGGTATTGTAGTAGTCATTGCTGTGTTGTTGTTGGTAGTATGCTTCAAATGCCGGGTACAAAAGATGGCACACTTAGGTAAGAAGTTAGAAGAATATTTGACATTATTTTCAGAGCTTAATTGATCGTATAGCCGAGACTGCCTTAGGGTAATTCTGAAGTACACTTTCCTCTGAAGTACACTTTCCTAGATGGGGGGAAAACACCGGGTGTGTGTGTGATAAATTTTCCCTGATCCAGTGATTTGGTTCTCATGCTCTAGCAATTGTCAGGTAATACTTAGAAGGCATCCAACCAAAAGAGAACAGATTTTCAGTTTATATGTGAAACGAAGTTGGGGAGAGAGAAAGAGAAGGAAATGTGTAACTCTAGTAATGAGAAAGGGGCTGGGATTTAGCTCAGTTGGTAGAGTGCTGCGCTGCAGTCTCTGAGGTCCCGAGTTCAATTCCCAGCACCACAAAAATGGGAGAAGGACCTGGCAATCCACTCCCAAGTCAATCCCGAAACAGTCTGCCATTGAAAACCCTATGAGGGTCGCTATGAGTCGGATGCCGACTCGACGGCACCTAACAACAACAACAAGTAATGAGAAAAGATAAGTGTATATTGCTACAAATGCCACTGCGACTCTGAGAAATATTGTTTAATGAAATGTGCTTTGAGCATGAGAAATGTAAAACATAAAATGCACATATTAGGACATTATTCATTGCTGTTTGGTTGGTTTTCCAGGAACTCCTATTTGGGAGTTCAGGCTATTCTAGAAGAAGATCAAGGTTGGAATCTATCCAATCATTACACAAGCACAGTGATGGTGCTGTCCTTTGTCCTGATGCCAGTGACACATTTCTGGCTGGAGAGAAAACCACTTGCATCTTAATGTGCAAACACAGCTGTCTTTTAAGAGTGACCTATTGGGTAGGAAATTTACCTATGCATTTGAATCATGGAGAAGAAGGTCAGAAAGAAAAAAAATAATTTGATAGATACTTCAAGAAGTTTATAGATTTAAGATGATCATATTATTCCATATGATAGGCTCTGTCAATTTTTCTTCTTTTGAATCATTTTTCCCAAATTTAGTAGAAAATTGTTGAATATGTTTTGTCTGTGATATTAGAAAATATCAAAATAAGTGTAATACAACAGTGTCTTTCAAGGTTTGGGAGCTTGAGGTAAGGATATTATGTTCTGGTTTTGTTACTGTAATAAATCATCAATATTTCATTCATCTCATCACATATATTGAACACTTGCTGTATATAACATGGCACTTGGCACTGTGGATATAGAGATGAAAGACTGCATTAAAGAATTTTAGTTTGGTGCTGGAATTTAAAAAAAGAAATTCAAACAATGATATAATGTGACCAAAGTTCAGTGTGACATGTGAGCCCAAGAATTGGATATGTGGCTGAGGGGAACAGGTGGGTTAATCATGAAGGAGATTTTCAGGGAGAAAAAAAAGATATTTAGAAAATGAAGATGAGACAGAAGATGTAACTAAGCAGTAAATGGTATCAAGAAGTCATACTAGGGTTAGATTTATCTGGTTTCCTGGTTCTACATCATGTTGCAACTGACAGTTCCCAGCTTCCCTCCGTTCTTTCCTCTCTTAATCTCAGGCTTGCCCTCTCCTGAACTGAGACATTCATTTTGAGTTCACTCAAAGAGAATGGTGTGCACACTTTGCCTCCTATCCAGACAGGTAAATATCACAGAGCATGGTGAGATGGTATGTGAAGTTTGTAGGGGAGTTCACAACAAAATATATCACAAAAGTTTCAGGAGATTATTTGCGGGAAGATGCATGAAAATAGAGGCATATCCCGAGATACAGTGATTTCACTTCTGTGAATATATCCTACTTAAATTAGGATACATAAGTTTTACATATACACAACACATACAATGCAATATAAGCATTGCATAGACCTGCTGTCATTTCTCAGCATCTTCTTCATTCTCACCCTCCAGTTAGGGTCACTTTTTTCAGGAATCTGGTTGTTTAGTGGCAAGGATATGGAGGTTGAGGGAGTAAGGAAAAGAACAAGAAATATATGTTATTGCAGAGGAAATATTTTAGACAGCAGTTTTGAAGAAGTCCTATTTTTATAATAAAAAACAAACTATATCCATCATCTACTTATGTAGACTTGAAGAAATGTCTATTCATATGTATTTATGTAGTTTCTTTAAAAACATATATTTGTAAATTGCACTCATACACATAGAAATAAGACTAGAAACATTTCCTTCGTACTTTTAATCTTTACTTTGAGAAATGGAATTGGGGCTGGCAGGCAATTTTCACATTTTACTCTGTAATCTACTTGCAACAAGCATGTATTAACTTTGTAATTTAATAAAACTAATAAATATTTTTATGAAAAGACACAGATTTACATTAGCAAAACAAAAATGCCGTGGCATTCTTTTTGCCTACACACACGCACGCATGCACACACACACACACACACACACACACACACACACACACACACACACACAAATCACAGATGCCTAGAGTTGAAAGGAGCCCAAGAGACCACCAGCTCAGACAAGGCTGTGTCTAGTCCATCCAGCAGATGGTTGCATATTCTTTTCTTTATGTTCTCTGGGAATGGAGAGATTCCCATGGTAGTCTATTCTTGGGTTCAATTATCCTTCCTCTCTTGAAATTTCCGCTTCTAAAGAAATAGATTCCCAAAGCTAAGAGACATTGTTAGTAAAAGGTTATTTTAAGTTATTATTCTGAAGCATATGAGTTGGATGATGATGGGTAAAAAAATTCAAATACCTGATATGTGTGCCAAGTAGAAATTATCTTTTGAAGGACTTCCAAATGACCTACTATAAGTCATAGCATCTGAGACATTAGTAAGTCCTAAATAAAGCTGAAAGTGAATTGGATAGGTTTCTAACTATGACTAAAAACAGGCCTCCAGAGTCTTGATTTAGTTCTAGCATGTTACAGATACCTGCGTATTCCAGCATCCATCAATGGGATAAAAGGCTACCACTAATTCCAATCTAAGAAATCATCATAGATAAGTGAAGAAATTTCAGAATCCTTCAATTCAGGAAAGAAACCAGAAAACTCATCAAGTTCTCTAAATGTATTCTGAAGGACTAACCATCTAGGGCCTATTTCTAAATCTAGGAAATATTCTTGGGGCATTTTCTACTTCTTGTTATGTCAAGATGAGAAGGAACAACTGTAAATTTTCTACTCAGGACATAAATACTCCAAGAAAACCATTTCTAATGAATGTGTTATCATATCCAAGGAGAAAATAATATTTAAAGATGAAAGGAAATCTCAAAGCACTGAGGTCACTTTAGAATTAATCTTGATTAAGGTTATACTTATTCAGGTGGAAGTCTCCTTTCTGGGTATTCTCACAAAAATGGCAGCCCCACCTACATCTTGTTGAACTAATCATTTTTCAGCAGAAATAAACACCTCCAAATCTTATAGCCTCAGAAATGGTAAATCGCACCTATTCAAAGAATAAATTTTTTGGTAATATTGTGTAAATATTGGGAGTTATATTTGGAGGGTTACTACTAACATACTTACTACTAGCTCTCTCCCTCATCTTTGTAACCTAAGTCTACACATTTTAGATAAATATTCCAAATCCAAGCTGCATGCACCCCTTTCATCTTTCAAGGTACAAAAGAAGGGGGGTTATTATTTTAAAATAATTAAATTTATTTTAAACTGATACATAAAAACATAAAAATTCTATATATTAATGAGATAACATGTAATGTTTTAATGCGCTTAAATCAGATTAAACATGTATCTCCTCTAAAACATCCATTTCTTTCTGGTGCAAACTTAATATACTTTCTTCTAGTTTTTTTTTTTTTTTTGAAATGTACAGTTTCTCTCAATTCAATTGTCATCTATAGTAAATACAATGTTTACTTAATTTAATAAATGAGGTGTTAACATTTATTAAAGAAACACTGTGTCATTTTCTTTCCAAATTTTTACTATCCTGTTAGGATTATAATCTACTATTACATATCTCAGTAGGTCAAGTAAAAGCTACATAATATTACTATATATTGGAAGTGGAGAAATAACCACACCATACTTGAAGTTTGGAAGAGGAATGATAACTGACATTAGGAATTAGAGGCTTAGGAAGTGGGATCTCCATGTTTTACAAATACAAACATTATATTCTGGTCAGGAGGTAAATGGTGAGGTCAAGTGATCAGCTGATGAAGCCTTAGGTATTGCTTAAGAGGAACAACCAAGATCCCCCAGTACTTTTTATTCATATAAAACTATTCTCTCCTTCTTGTTCACTAGTCCAGCTGTTCTCAATGAAGGACTTAGGGGATAATTTTGCCCTGCAGGGAGCAATGGCAACATCTGGAGATATATTTTGTTTTCACAACTGGAGAGGGTTATAACTAGTGTCTGGTGGGTATAAGCCAGGAATGCTACTGAACACTCCATGGAATTAATGATAAGTAAGGAATTAATTAACTAATAATTAATTCAATTCCAAGAAACTAATTATCCAATCCAAATATCAATTGTGCTCATGTTGAAAAGCCCCACCCTATCAACTTTTTTACGCCTTGGAAATCCAAGGCCTTTTCACTTGCTCTTCCCTATCTAGAAAAGTCCTGTTGCCTGGATCTCCATGTGACCAGGAGCCTCCCCTCCTCTTTGCTCAAATGTCACCCCTTAAAGCAGTTTCAGAGCACTTCTAACCTAGATTCCACACCCTAAACCCCAACTCCAGTCACTCTCTACAAAACCACTGACTTCTTCGTGGCATATGCTATGTATTGCTTGAGTTGTTGTCCACTGTGTCTGTTGTGAACAGAATCATGCTCACCACTTCATAATCCTGAACAAACATATGTAGCCAAAGTCAATGTATATATATTTTCTCATATTCATATTTGAAATTAATTAGCTAAGTTTTTGTCCAGGAACAATATTTATAGATAATATTTATTATGCACTTGCTATGAACTATATATACTGTCCTAAGAACTTTGCATGGTCATGGGTTATCCCATTTAATCCTCAAAACTACTCAATGAAGCAAATGCTATGACAATTTCTATTTTCCTTATGAGGAAACTGAGAGTGAAATAACTTACCAAAATCAAATGATTAGTGCATGAAAGGGCAGTTTTCATTTAGGCAGAAGATGTGCCTCAAACCAGGAAGATGTCCAAGTTTTTTCATTTCATTAATTTCATTTTCTTTTGCTTAGAGCTTACATATGTCTTCTCAGCCTGCAGCAGTAGCCTTGTGGCATCCGATCCCATCAGATCTCAGAAGCTAAGCAGGGTCAGGCCTGGTCAGTACTTGTATGGGAGACCTCCTGGGAACACCAGATACTGTAGGCTTGGGAGAAGGACCTGGCAACCCCCTCCCAATCAATCTGCCATTGAAAACCCTATGAATAGCAGAGTAGCACTGACAATAGTGTTTCACCTGTTGTACGTAGGGTCTCTATGAGTCAGATACCGACTCAACGGCACCTAACAACAACAACAACATGTCTTCTCATGGTGGGTGATCATCACCATAGTCATGTGAATTTTATCCAATTAATTTCAATTGAAGAGCAATGTATTAACTGTCTTGCAGGTGTCAGAGCTGTGCATGGTGCTACTGCACACTTAAAGATGAATGATCTTTCCTGATAAAATCAGACAGACACCACTCATTCTCTGGCACATGATAATCCATAATACTGGGTGGTCTCAGAGTGCTCTCCTCTCACAAAATGGAAAGCTGACCAAACAGAACTTTCCTGCTCCCTCGTCTTCTTGCCACTAACATATATACCATGTACATTTTGCATTTGGGCTGGTACAAGAGTTTATATATAATGGAGCAACCTAATGTGCTGAAAGAATTGAGTGTGCACTAAAATTTTCCCTCATGTCTCAGGTCCCTCACCTACATTTTAAATTAAAAATACTTCTCTCCCTTCACTGTTTATAAATGCAGTTTATAATTATATTGAATGAAGTCACAGGCTGTTATTTGGAGACATAAAGCAGGCACATGAACAAATTCACAACAGGGTAACAATTTTCTTTTTCTTTTAACCTCTTGCAAATGCCAACTCACCATTCCCTAAATTGCAGGTTGGGAAAAATAAAGGCACTAGAGTTAAAACACAGTCCCTGAACTCCTAAGCGTGCTGTCAAGAGGGAAACATGGAAATGCACACAGCCATCTCTGCTCTATGTTGTTTCTTTTCCTATTACATAACAGACTCGTTTTGAGGGTCTCTGGGATCATCCAGAAAATCCATTGTGCAGAGAAGATCAAACTGTTTTCCTGACTACAAGGAAAATCTTCCAAAATGTGTATGACCACCACATCCTACACATGACTCCTAGTGGTTGTGAAGTAGGTATTTGAATGAAGTATTATCAAGTTTTCTTCTATCAATTTAAACTAAATAAATACCAGTAGATGAAGTACAGCTTTTGAATCTAATATATACACTTTGTTACTATTAGATCTTTCTTATCAGAAATCATCTGTTCCTTGTTCCTGCTTCAAAAAACAAACTACAGCTGAGTGCAGTGGCTTATGCTTGCAATCCCAGCAACTGGGGAGGTGGAGGCAGGAGGATCACAAGTTTGAGGCCAGAGTCAGTGTGTATAACTTAGCAAGGTCCTGTCTCAAAATAAAAAGAAAAAAGTGGGTGGGGGTGCAGCCCAGTAGTATATACATTACACATGTTTGTCTTCCTAAAATTCTTCTGATATAATATCATCTTAAAATTTTATCATCCATCTCCTCTTTAGCACCTAATAAATCTTATAATCAGAAAGCTGATTCTTTTGTCAAGACAGGATGCTTTTCCTACCATCCAATGCAATTTTCCTGTCCAAGAAAAAGAGAAACACAAAAATTTCTTTTAGCAAAACACCTTCATTTAATAATAGTGTTTTGGTAGGGAATAGCTTGTAGTGTTTTGGTTGTTTATAGAAGACTTTCACATACATTGTCTTACTTGATAGTCAGAACATCTTATCTCAGTTTAGACATGAGGAAACTGATACTCACAGAGGACAAGGTAGCCATATCAGCAGAACTAGAATTCATCTTCGTTATTTTGGCTCTTTCTCTTGGGGAAAAAAAAAGAACTGTCTTTCATTTGTTTTAATAGGCAATTTGAAACAACTTTCTCATTTCCTGAGGTTCTTTTTTGAAATTTTGCCAAATACTACATATTTTTTAAATTATGGAGGGATTATCCTGGACATTGCTGAGGATAATAGATGATGAGTTTACACATTTTACACTCCTCAATATTTGTGTGTGGTTTTTAGCTAATAGTACATTAGTGGTAAAAAATGACAGTTTGTAATAATGATCTGCTTTATGATACTAGTTAGTCATGTAAACTTTGCAAAACACTTTAATTGTGGCACCCCAGGTCATCCCCTGAAAAATGAAGAAGGAAATTTGGAGTTCCCATTAGTGAGATGTGAAGCGGATATAGAGACCATATGAGCCAATCTCTGGGCCTGGTTGCCAGTCAGTAAAAACAGTTTGAATTTTGTCAACTTCCAATTGTTCATCTTAGGAAACAGAGCCTGGAAAGAATGAAAAACTTGACCAAAGTCACACAGCAAAAAAATGCAGGATTCTGGCTTCTGGATCCTGGGTGGTACCTTATGGTTATGTTACTGCACAGCAGGGTGCCTCTTTGGGTCCTTGGTCTAGTTAATAAAAGAATTTATATACAAACCGAAAAGGAATCTTGAGGATGTCAGCAGCAGTGGGAGACAGAGCCCAAGGCTAATCCTTCCTAGGGATTACCCAGGTTGAGCATTATCCTTGGCTATGTTGCAGAAAAGAATCTCAGGACAAATCTGAGTAAAATAAAGTTAGTGAGCTTATTAAAGGAAAAGAATTAAAGAAGAATTAAAGAAAAATAACACTCTCAGAGGGACAGCAGGCTTCTCAGAGAAGACTGAGCCCCTTAGTAAGGGCAGAGGCTTTCTTTTATTGTTTTAGTAGGTTGCCACCCAGGTTTCTGCTCCCCATTTCTTCCCATTCTTAGATGGAATTACTTTGTGAACATAGATAGGTCTATCTAGCTGAAGCTAGCTTTATTAGTGACAGAAGGAATGTAATTGTGTCCATGGAAAATATTTGGAGTAATTTTCATTTTTGGCCATTCTCACTTTTACTAGTGTATGGGGCAGAAACCTTTACCTATGCAGTCCCAAGATTACAGGCTGTACAAGCATCCTGAGCAAATATTTGTATCCTATCAGAAGGCCACAAACTGCATATTGACATTCATGTCTAAAAGATGCCTGGGAAGCAGATGGCTGCAGAGGGCTCCTTTATTTCCTTTCTTCCTGCCTAGTGACCCCTATCAGTCATATCCTCTGACCTCTATGAACACTACTCCCTTTGAAAATTTATGATTATTAAATGTTTTTCTATCTAGCTGGCCATTCTCTAAATTACATTCTGTTCCTTATTTCTCTCTTTAAATATCTTGTCCATTACTTGTCTATAATGAGCTCTCTAATGCTTACTCAGTCTACAGTTTTATGCTTGATATTTTCTTTTCTTTATTTCCAAGGTGCAAGTCATTTATTCCCACAGCAAGTGATTTATTCCCACTTAACTAACAGTAAATGTCAAACAGTTCTAGTTGCCCAGAAACAAGACAAATACCTTAAAGCCTTTCTTAATTATTTTAGAATTTTTTGTGAGAGGAGACCTAAACACTAAAGGAAGTAGGTTTATCACAAATTCTAGTATATCTAGAAATTTTATAAATACCAACAAGTTGTCTTTTCCATTTCATCCATTCATTCCTTCCTTCATCAAACAATATACTCTAGTGACTAGGCGACTAGTTCAGATCTGCTACTTTCTTTTGACTTAACCTTGAGAAAACCATTTACCACATTTAAGCCTCCATTTCCTAATCTGTAAAACTGGAAATATTACTAGTGCCTAAAAATGGAATGAGTTGTAAGGGAAAAGAGAAATAATTCATAAAAACATTCAGCAAAACAGAAGCTTTCAGCTGGGTACTGTGGCTCGTGCCTATAATCACCAGCAACGTGGGAGGTACAGGTAGGGGGATCACATGTTCAAGACCAAAAGAAACCTACATAATTTAGGGATACCTTATCTCAAGATAAAAGTAAAAATGGGCTAGTGGTGCAGCCCAGTGGTAAAGCACTTGCAAAGTACGTGTGAGGCCCAACCCCCAAGTACTCCAAAAAACAAAAACAAACACAAAACATGTTTATAGTAATTGCTTGAGTAAACATTGTCTATCTTTATGAATAAGTGGCAAACACATATGAGGTAAATTTTATAAGCCTGAACACCTAGGACACAACAGTGGACAGTGTGAGCAATAGTTATTCTCTGTCTCGGAAGACTTCAGTCTGGCAGTAAAGACAGAGAGTCAAGTGGTAGTATCAAAGAGATATAAGGCCTATGATAAGTGTGGTGTTAGGCTCCATGGTGAAATAAAAGGGACACAACCATCTAGGCTTTACAAGAGTCAAAGAAGAAGTCTTGGAGGGAAAGTAGCATTCTCAGCCACTTCAAGAACTATTCTACAAGGTATAATTATGTGGACCTATTCATTTAAAAAAAATAACTTGACTCCTACCTTTTACCCAGGCTAGGTTAAGTTCTACTTCCTCATACTCCTACAGTCCCCTGAGCATATCTCATTGTATTAGAATGGCCTTTCCATTCATGCCCAAGCCCAGGAGGTTGAGGACAAGAATTTCCTATTGCTCATCGATGTTACCTCAGTGTCTGCCATAAAGAGCTGCTCAATAAATAAATGTAGAACCAAAGAAGGAAAGAATGAATTGAAGAAACAAAATTTTGTTTAAAAAGATATGAGAAAGGGCCATGCCTGATGTAGGCCCTTATTACAACAATATATTTTCTTTTTTTTTTCATATAAATGTGTACATTTTTCATCACTATATAAACAGTGGACAGAAAAATACTGGATGTAGATTGTAGGCTCAATCTGGTTTCAAATTATCCATTTTTTATACCAAGAAAAAAACACAATTTCTGGAGCCAGTTACAACTGTGTACAGATTCTGCCTTCCCAGGCACTATTAGGTAACTATCTCTGAGTCTCCGTTTTCCCATTCATAATATTTGAATAGTGATTTTGTCACAAATCAATAAAAATTGATTATACAATGTATTAGTTAATAAAGAATGTAGAAGAAAATCTGTACACAGTATCTGTTATTATCAAGCACCTTTTCTTTCCTGCAGTATGAGGGGATTGAACTCAGGGCCTTGCAACTGCTGTACCACTTAGCTGAACCTTCAGCTCCTTTTTCTTTTTTTATTTTGAGACAAGGTCTTGCTAATTTGCACAGGCTGTCTCTGGCCTAGAACTTGTGATCCTCCTGCCTCAGCTTCCCTAAGTCATAGGAATTGCAGGACTGTACCACAATGCCTGGTTATTAAGCGTTTTTAATGGCGTCTAATAAGATGAAGGGCTGGGATTTAGCTCAGATGGTAGAGTGATGTTCTGCAGTCTCTGAGGTCCTCAGTTCAACTTCCAGCACCGAAAAAATGGGAAAAGGATGTGGCAATTCACTCCCAAGGCAATCTCGGAAAAAACAAACAAACAAACAAAAACTAGCCATTGAAAACCCTATGAGGGTCGCGATGAGTCAGACAGGACTTGAAGGTATCTAACAACAACAAGGGCTGGGATGTAGCTCAGTTGGTAGAGCGCTGCACTGCAGTCTCTGAGGTCCCGAGTTCAATTCCCAGCACTGCAAAAAATGGGAGAAGGACCTGGCAATCCACTCCCAAGGCAATCCCGAAACAGTCAGCCATTGTAAACCCTATGAGGGTGCTATGAGTTGGATACCGATTCAATGGCACTTAACAACAACAACAACAAGATGAAAGCACTAGAGGTTAGCTCAATTGGTAGAGCGTCACTCTGCACTATCTGAGGCCCTCAGTCCAATCCCCAGTGGTGCAAAACTGGAGAAGGACCTGGCACTCCATTCCCCAAGCAATCCCCAATCAGCCATTGAAAACCCTGTAAGGGTTGCTATGACTCAAAGGCACCTAACACCACCAACAATAAAATGAGAAGTTCAAAAATCTTAAAAACAACTAAGAGGCCAGAGTTGATGATGATATTCTTCTGGACAATGAGTAATGTTATCAGTGAGAATGGAGATTTTCATAAAAGAATGAAAATTGCTCCATATAGTTATCTAATAAGAAAAAAACTGAAAAAGAAGATACTTCTCAGCAAAGCACTAAAACATACGAATTGAAACTCCTCTAAATATAATTCCATATTTGAGAAGGGAAAACTTTGAGAAATGGATCAAAGAACATGGAACAGTCAGAATGTGGGTTAAATGTGACATTTCATGTATAGAAGTTGTACAATTAGTTCCATTGATGGGAAAAATAAAAGAACATAAAATGACAAGGAGCTAGCTATTTGTTCAACAATAACTCCTTAGTAGGTTAGCAATTCATTAATTATGTCAATCTGAACATTTCAAACATATTAGGGACTTTATTCCATCTGTAAGCAATGTTAGGTAGACATAAGGAATTGCAGAGTCTACAGTGTCAGAGAGTATCTTAGGCTCTTCTGACAAATTGGGATCATTGATGTAGATTACAGAAATAGTTCAGGAACTCAGGACATTTAAAATGTAAATATCTACTTTTGTACATTTTTGTTAAGGTAGAGATAATTTGGAAGAGGACAAAATACTAATAAGATGCTTTGAGCATATTTCCTTTCTGGAATTTCTCTTCTTCTCTACTCTGTCCATTATACAGTGTTGAATTTTTAAGTGATCTGTTCCATATAATTTCATATAAATATATTCATATATATTTTGTACTTTTGTACAGAATAACATTGTACTCACTATGACTTTATCTCAATAACTTGGCTCAAAGGTCTTTGTGGGTAGAAAGAGTATCTTTTATTATTTTATATCCCTAATAAATTTGGTAAAGTGTAGTGAGAATATTAAATAATTATTATATGATATGCTATTTTTAATGTTGTTGAAGTTTCTAATGAGAGTTTTATATCAAAAATATTTCTGCTTTGGAATAAAGAGTAAGTCATGAGTCAAGATGAGGGACTTTATTCATGAGCCAGAGCTGATCTTTGGAAGGTGGAGAGAGAAGGAATAGCTGATGGGTGTGGGGCACTAGGTTGACATGGCTGCAGTCAGTGTGGTATCTTTACTTTCTATGCTGTCAGCTGCCAAATTAGTCTCCCTCCAGTAATGATCCCCATGTTAGCTTTAGTTAATGAACTGAGTAGAGCTGCAGGTACCTCTGGCCATTAACTGCCTTTCTCTGTAGCTCTGTGGGCATGCAAGCTTTCTCTCATCCCAGAACCTGATGGCAGCCATCTAAGGGGCCTGCTGTGAGGCAGATTGCAGTGAGACAAATCTGTGTGAGGCAGTTTCTCATTTGAGACCCTTTGCCAGAGCCAAGAAGCTCATGCTTTAAGTTTTAATTAAAGACAAATGGAACCAATTCTGGGAAAAGTTTGGGCACAGGAAGACAGCCATCTACTTACTCCGTGTAGCTGGGGTTATCATGGGCTCATCTCCACCTGCATAGTGGCATGCTAAGGGCAATACAACTATCAAGACAGGAAATGGAATGCCACTCCATTCTTCAAACAAATTGAATATCTCCAAATAAAGGCAAAGAAAACACATAGATAAACACAAGTATATTTCCCATAGAGGCATAGGCAAATACAAAGTAAACTTTCAGAGAGGGAGAAAAGAGATATCATAAGAATTATCAATAGAGCTTTTCTTTTTCAATAAGCCTAAATATATTGCCTGAAGATGCAATTTAGAATCTATGAATATAAAATAAAAGGAGAATTTTAGAATTCTTACCTTTGCAGACTATATACCTTTGGAATTAAAGTATTTATGTTATTGCAACACTTGTATTTACAAGGCCCATTGATACCTGTACCTCTAGTTACTTTATGGGTGTAAATCACTTTGATCCATGCTCTTTCCCCAAATATGGAGAATTCTTGCCTCCAGACAATCAGTGGGTATTGGATCAATACCCACTTATAAATATATCTGAAACAATGTGAAATTATATGTAACATAAAAAGCAAGTCAAGCATGATGTCCCACAACAGTCAAATATTAGTCCCTTGAAAATTCACTGTCTCCCAAGTCTTCCTCAGTGTTTCTGGGTACAACTTCTTTTGAGTGAGTGCATATAATCATTCTAATAATAGTTTGTTTCTACCTTATAGATTCTGTAGCTCACAGATTTTGTTCCATTGCCATGGCTGAGTTAGTTTCCTTTGTTCATGGACTATTTCTTGGGCTGAAGTATTCTGCCACCTGGAATTGGACTCATTCCTGAGCATGCTCAGGTCATTCTGGACACTCAGGACATTCTGGACATTCAGGAAATTCATAGAAGTGATACGGTCAGAGATCAAAGGTCTTTCAGAGAAGCGCACAGATTTTTCAACAAAGCACACAATCACAAGACCAAGCGGTAGTTCTGGTTGCCTTGAATGGCAAAGGCTGACTCACAGTGGAGTCAAAGTGTCTCTGAGAAAAGTATCACAGCCATCTCTAGTCCTTAAGATCTTCTTCACTTCACCTTGCAAATGGGATGAAAAAGCAATCCCTGGTTCCAGCATAGTTCCCAGATCCAAAGATGGATTAAACATTGTTTCTCTAAAGAACTACTTCCCCTTGTCAGGGCTCTCCAATATCCTGCTCTGTAAGCATAAAGACACACTGATGTAATTTGGCCCTAGGTCAGAAGGTTTGGATCATAGCTCTCCCTCATATTAATTGTATGACATGGGTAGGTAATTAGTATGATAGATACTGGCTACTTGTTTACCAAACTGTTTTCCTTTCTCCCCTGCTGTCACAACCACACTATATTTCTCTTCCTTCCCTGCAGTTAGGTACAGACAGTCACCTGATAGCATCCTAACCAAAGGAATGTAGGTGAAGGTGATGCACTGTACATAATTCTCCATTTTCCTTTTGAATTAATCATTTTGGATCCCCGAGTTCCTATCTAAAGAATTGCATGACCAGGAAAACCATGTTGAACTATTTTTGAACAATAAATACTTTTATGCTTTGTCAAGACACTATAATTTAGGGTTATATGTTAGTAGACAATACACCCTAACTAAAATACGTTGATTTTTTGTATCTCAGTTCCTCACTAGTAGAATAAAAATAATACTTTCTATGGTGATTGTGAGGATTAGAGATAGATATTGAAGGCATCTGGTTCAGTGTCTGACACAGTGTTTAAAAAATGGAAGCAATTACAAAACTATAGGTGTATCAATCATCTACCTATCTATCTATTCCTTAGGTTCTCAGTGATCATATTGATCTTCATTTCTATCATAAATGAAGGCAGATATTAATTTGAAGAGGTGGGATGTGAAGACCAGCACTTATCTTTGAGAATGTGTATAGAATTTAAGCCTCACATGCCTCTGAGTCTCTGGCTCATTGCACTTCCATGATTCTTTGCTAATTAGATTGAAGAAAAAGGACAATAAAACAGGAATGTTACCATGAGTTTTAGGAGTCAGAGTCTGCCCAGATAACCCCCAGTTGGGGGCAAGGATCGGGTTACTCAGACATGAAGATGAGTATAAGGAGGATCTAGGATAGGAGTTGAGTTGGGTTATTGATAGCTATAGTCTCTCTGTAACACTTCTTAGTTTTTAGCTTTTGAAGCCCACCAACACAGAAATAGAGAGAAACTGAGATTTTACTCAAGTCAGAAAGTGCATTGGATTCATTTAGTTTAACTTGAGAGGCTGTGAGGCTCATGAAGTTTCAGTAAGTCAGGAAGGCTCTCTAGGTTAGCACTGTCTACAATGTAACCATGTCCTCAACTTCAAGGATAATCATCCCATCTTCACATTTCTATAGTCAATATCTAGTCCCTGGTGTAGAATGAGCCTCCAAAATATTAATTAATTGAATGAATGAATAGAAATGGTATAACGATCATGGGTCATCGCAGAGGATTCCTACCAAGTCACCCCAAGAGAATGGATAATGGAGAGGATGAACCTTATGCTAAATGTACTGACATTAAATAACCAGTTCTATGTACTGTTGGCTAGTGAATGGGTAAATAGCACAGCTGAATTAATCCAAATTATAGAAAATTACTTATTTCAAAATTTAGCTTAAGTCATCCAGATAAGATTGCTTCCAAACCAGCCTGGACCCAAAATTTTCTATTCTATTTGAAATATTTTCAAGGAAGAAGATTCAATGAGCTCCCTCAATAAATGACTCTAATATCTGAACAACTTATCTGATTACCTACTTTCCCTTGAAGCTATTTCTCCTTGTTCTGTCCTTTGTGGTAATAGGAAATAGCTAATAACCACCATCTACCCATTCAAAGACCTTTCAAGGTAAATTATAGAAGACAAAATTCCTACTTCCAAAGAGCATACAATCTACCAAAGGAAAAGAACAAATGCATTAGCTATGCTTGAGTGAAAGAGAGCTATTTGGGGCAAGGCAGATTAAATGACTCTTTATATATGGCAGCAGACTATGGTGCACTGTGAACAGATCATTTTTTTGTCAGTAAACCAACACACTACTTTTCAGCCTCTTATAGGAGAGGTGTCCCAGTTAATGACCAAGCAGGCTAGGAAACAGCATAGCTTAACCTCTAGTTTTTAAAAAGACAACACTTCTATTTTATTTGTTGTTGTTCTATCTTATTTGAGCCATTATAATTTGGTCTCTGCTATAGCAGCTAAGCCTGCAGCGGTAGCCCTGTGGCATCCAATCCCGTCAGATCTCGGAAGCTAAGCAGGGTCGGGCCTGGTTAGTACCTGGATGGGAGACCACCTGTGAACACCAGAAGCTGTAGGCTTGGGAGAAGGACCTGGCAACCCCCTCCCAAAAATCAATCTGCCATTGAAAACCCTATGAACAGCAGAGAAGCACTGATAATAGTGTTTCCCCCGTTGTACAGAGGGTCGCTATGAGTCGGATACCGACTCGACGGCACACAACAACAACAACAACAACATAGCAGCTAAGGCTGTGTTCAAACTAATTCTCATATATATATATATATATATATATATATATATATATATAATGAATCTGAATATGTATATTATAGTTTTATTCATATGTATGTGTGTAAACATGAATTTAAGTGAGAGAAGAAATGAATCAGACCAAGGAATATTTATAAAAGTGAGTATAAGAATATTTTGTACACAGCATGTAATCAATATTACTGAGCTTCTCCCCTCTTTCTAGTTTGTGTCTTGAAAGTTACTCAGCAATGGTGGTATAGACCCGGTCCACACTTAGGGTTGTTACTTTCAACTCAAGAAATGGATACTAAGTGGGTGGTGCTAGTGGTTTCGTTTCTAAGCCTGCATTTACAAATAAGCACCACTAGCCTTAATTTGTTAGCAGCAGAATCAGGAACTTGATCAAAAGTTCCTTGTTATCCCCACAGCAGGTGTGTGGGGTCGTCATGCACTAGATATGAGGAGCCATACCAAGAATCCAAAGGCCATTCCTTTAAGGAAAAACAGATCAATCCCAGACAGCAGAGCCCTGAATCTGATGATGGAGAATGATAGAAGGTCAAAACCAAAATTTCTCCTGAGACAGGATAGAAAGACAGGAAAAACTTAGGGGACGTGGGAAGGAAGAGAGCCCTCATCCAGGGATCTGGTTTGAGTCTCACTAGCTGAAAATCAACTACTAAGAAAACTGTTGTGAGAGGCCTGACTGCATAGAGATATTATCTTGAAAAAACATTTTAAATGAAAAATTAAAATAGCTATACTTGGAGTTGAAGATGTATGTAAACTTTGAGTTTAACCTTGCTTCATCCCTCTCCACAATCTGATGCTTCTGTGAAAATGTTATAAACACTGAGGCCCCTGGTTGCAGTCAACATATGCCCAGATAGCTTCTTTGTAAGAACTTCTTTGCCCATTTTAACATATGCATCCCTTCTTTATCTGTAAACCTAAACAATATACCTCCTTAGACACTCTATGGTTCCATTCTACTAAAGAGTTGCTTCTTAGATAAAAAGAATACCAAGTTTCCATCCTATCAGCACTCCCTCTCTTGCCCCAAAACCTGGGAAATTCATTCAGAGAGGAAGAAGTTCTGTTAGATAAAGGTGGATAGAGGAACCAGTTCATTGTCCTTTCTTAGCACTTGGGATTGAATTTTCAATTACATTTTTTTTGGAGCAATGTAACTTCAAAGGGCACAAAGTCACACATATATCCATTGTAAAAGCACCTAGGCACTCCTCTCTCTTTCTAGACCCCACTTTCTGAAGCATGTACTGTCCCTTTCCCTTTCCTGATAAACTTTAAACTGCTTCACTCTCTTACTAACTCTCTCTAAAATTCTTTTTTGTGAACAAAGCCAAGGTCCCAGCATCTCCCCTGCTTCCCCAAGAAGGGATACTACTCATGGCTGTTGGTAATTTTGGGGTGCAGGACCCCTAACCACCAATGACACTAACTGCTCCTAATAAATCTTCTAGTAAAAGGCCAGTTTGTATCAAAATTCAGAAATGGAAGCTAGACAGCAGGGATGCTGAAGCCATCAAATCTTCTAAATAAGAATAGAGAGAACCACTTAGACTCTGGTGACAGCTACCAAGCCTCAGTTGAAGTAAGACTGAGTTTGACATTGAACTTAGTCTTTGCTTTGGGTAGAAAATATTCTAAGTTTTATGTGTGGTTAGGAGATAAGACTGGTTAAAGTTGGGTAAGTGGAAATACTTGGCAATGTATTAAAACTGAACAGGAAAAGGACTGACTGACAGCATTCTTGGCCAAGCCAGAGCTGACATCCAATCTTGCTATGTTCATTAGTTTCAATCTTTCTTCCTCTAGATAAGATCTAATAAAGGATTTGAGCTTTCCATCTTCCTTTCCCTTTACTAGACCTCTGATGGAGCTATTAATGAGTGTGAATAGCCAGTGGGTAGGCGGCCCTAGAGAAGAATAGATGAAACAGATGGCGAAACTATTCCACAAACTGGATAAGGCCATTAAGAATCTACTCATCATCATTATTAAACAGTCAAGAGGTGGTTTTTCTGCACATTAACTTGACAGTATAATATGAATCACAGCCTTTCTGGGGCTCAGTTTTAGTATTTGTAGAAGGTAGAGCTTGGACTAGATCAGCATTTATTTAAACTGCTCTGAGGAGCCCTAGGATCCTAAGATAGTTTTTAAAGTCAAAGAAACAGGAGAAAGTCTCAGGTCTCTGTTAAGTAAGCCATACTGCATTAACATGTTTTTGTTTTTGTTTTTGTTTACAGTGACACTACAGGTTTTTTTGTTTTTGTTTTTGTTTTTCCCCCTTTGGGGGAAAAAAGGTCCCACTGCTAACATACAGCTTGTAAATTACTGGGAAATGCAAATCCTAAAGACATCACTGACTCCCAAACTGGGATTCTGCACTGAGCAAGCATTTCATCTCCTGTTCAGTTTCTTTTCTGTCCAGGTGATACGAATAAGGTTAAGCATGAAGAAAATAATTTTCAACCCACTGAAAAGCAATACTGTATCATGTAGCCAAAGTTCATAATGAAATCATAAATCTAATGCCTCAATCCTTACTTTTCAAGAAGACAAAAAATAGTCAATATATTAAAAAGAAATAAACGTTAACATTATGCAAAATTTAACCATGTTTATTCTTTTCTCTAGTATAGAGAGGGCTGGGATTTAGCTCAGTTGGTAGAGCGCTGCGCTGCAGTCTCTGAAGTCCAGAGTTCAATTCCCAGCACCGCAAAAATGGGAGAAGGGCCTGGCAATCCACTCCCAAGGCAATCCCAAAACAGTCAGCCATCAAAAACCCTATGAGAGTTGCTATGAGTCAGATACCGACTCGATGGCACCTAACAACAACAAGTATAGAGAATCACAGCGTAATTTAGAATTGACTACAGTAAAATGGAGGAAAGTAGACCACTTGGACATATGGCAGTGGACATTTCAGAAGCTAGCATGAACTTGAATTATGGGGGAAAATGTAGAAAGACAATTAAGAATTACCCTACCCTGCTCCTTTCCTTGCTCTCATCCTCTCCTCTACCTCTCCGAACATTTTTGCCTCAAGAAGAGTTGGCTGCAGTAAACATAAAGTTAAGAAGATTTTCACTGAACCCTGACATATGCTAGTACTTATAGTGCATTCAAGTATAAAGGACAATGTATTTAAAAGTCATATCACTTTCTTCCATTCATTCATTTATTCATTTTGCATATATGTAACTATCATCTGCAATGTGTCATAGTCTCTCTCTCTCTCTCTCTCTACATATATGTGTGTGTGTGTGTGTATAAATATCCATGCACTCAGAGATGTATGGATATATATGTGTGTGTATGTGTATATCTCTCTATCTATATAGATATAGATATAGATATAGATAATCCTTTCTGTCTAGGAGTACTCAGTCTAAGAAAATTTCTAGATTCTAAAAGAATAAATGGGGCTGGGATTTAGCTCAGTTGGTAGAGCAGCTGCGCTGCAGTCTCTGAGGTCCCAAGTTCAATTCCCAGCACCATAGAGAAGGACCTGGCAATCCACTCCCAAGGCAATCCCGACAGTCTGCCATTGAAAACCCTATGAGGGTCACTATGAGTTGGATACCAACTCGACAGCACCTAACAACAACAACAAAAAGTATCAATAACACATTTTTAAAAATCACACTCAATGTTGATAGCAAAAAGAAAAAGAAAATTCAACCAATCACATTTCTGCTTTTCAGAAATAAAGTCTCTAATATTTGGTATATCCCTCCAGAGTGTTATATTTATTTATTTAGATATCTCTATGAACATACTATTAAAAATAAAATTCTACTGTGCATTGCTCTTTTGCGATCTGATTTTCTCACATTATTGGTAAATTGCAGGTACTACCAAAATACATAACTGAGTATAACAGAGCTAATTTTGTCACTGACACAAATATTCGGGGGGGGGGCGGGGAAGCATATATCTAGACTTGAAACACAAGGCAAAATGAGTTGAAAAGCCAACATAGAGATAGCAAAGAGTAGACACATAGTCCTAAGGCAAGGTCAAGTGATTATGCTCCAGTGTTGGATCAAGCTATAGATGACCTAGGCTTGGCCTTCCTCCACACCCACACTTACCCTTTGTAAAGCCCCCCATACTTTTGTGATGCATGGTTACACTTTGATATACAGGAAAAATTCATATCTTTTGGGAATTCCATCAGTTTGCCCCAACAAGAAGAATGAAGCTACCAGAGACTAGACTATAGGATATATCAGTCCAGAGTTTGTTTCACTGACCTGTTAGATTTAAAAACAAAAAAGACAATATTCATAAGTTAAGAAATTTTGGCTTTAGCAGTAGAAAAAGATGGTGAAACACATCTCTCCAAGGGATGTTCCCCCTATACAAACACCAATTTGAACAAGTGTTCATGAACAAAAGTACTTTTCTAAGAGAAAAAAAAAAAAAACAGGGAAAAGATCACAGTACATGGTTATAGCACAATAATAAGAAAACACACCTTGATGAAAGTAGGAAGAACAGCTTTATGTTACCTGCATCACCCCTGCCCCAACCCTAGTTGATATAACATGGAATGAGCTACTATCTGATTAGAGGAAGGAGAGGGACACAACCACAGAACGTCACCTATGACTCAAACACCAGGCCAACAGCAGTAAAACTCAGCATGAGGCCCAAGTCCATGGCTCCAAATTCCAGACAGATATTTATAGACTAAACTTTCAAACCTCCAGTGCCAGGTGAGACCACACATTCGGAGCCTTCACGTTAGGATAGCAGACTTGGTCATGAGCCTGGACCACTACTGTGCAAATATCAGCAACTGGGGGCTCTGTACAATCCTCAGCTGGAGGCAGTATCCCAAGGCTTCAGGTATACTTCAGTGCCATACTGGACACAGTGGCCCTGGTCTTAGGAACCATGCGAGACAGCCTTCCCAGAAGGTCTAGACAGGATGACTATTGAAAGGTGACAGTTTGTGAAGACTAGAATAAGTACCCACCTTTTCAAAGGCACAGACATCAATGCATAGTCTTGAGGATGAATAACAATCAGTAACCACATAAAGGGACAACATAAAATGCCAGTGTTTGATCTTACATAGAGAAGCATGAAATGTTTGACAAAAATGCTCAGTAAACTTCAGAAATATGTTGTTGTCACTGTTGTTAGGTGCCATTGAGTGAGGTCTGACTCATAGTGACCCTATGTACAACAGAAACTATATATAAAACTGTGTCATGCACACAATCATTTTTATGTTTAAGTCCATTGTTGCAGAAAATGTGTCAATTGATCGAATACAGGGTCTTCCATTTTTCTACTGACCCACCATCCTCCCATACTTGATGTACTTCTCTAGGTATTGGTCCCTCTTGACAACATGTCCAAAATACTTAAGACATAGTCTAGCCATCCTTGCTTCCAAGGAGCACTCTGATGGAACCTCTTCTAGGATGGATCTGTTGGTTCTTTTGGCAATCCATGGTACATTCAATATTTGTCTCCAAAATCATAATTCAAAAGCATCAATTCTTTTCCTTTCTCCTTTATTCAACATCCAGCTTTCACAAGCAAATTGTGTGACTGAAAATGCCATGGCATGAGTTAGGCACACCTTTGTCTTCAATGTGACAACTTTACTTTTAAGCACTTTAAAGAAGTCTTTTGCAACAGCACTTCCTGATGCAATGCATCTTTGATTTCTTGCCTGCTGCTTCCATGGGCCTTGATTATAGAAAGAAATAAAGCAAAATCGTGGAAAACTTCAATCTTTTCTCCATTTATCATTGGCTACATACTGAGCCAGTTGTAAGGATTTTTGTTTTATTGATGTTGAGGCACAAACCATACTTAAGGCTGTATTCTTGGATCTTCTTCAGTAAATGTTTCCAATCCTCTTCAGTTTCAGCGAGCAAAGTTGTATCAGCAGCATAATGCAGGTTGTTACTTGCATTCACATATATAGAAAAATAAATTCAGCAAAATGAAGAAAACAATAAGTCGCCAGAATAAGAAATTAAGTGGAGATTATAATAATAAAAATCAAATAGAAATTCTGGAGCTAAAAAGTACCATGAATAAAATGAAAAACAATACAAAGCATCAATGGCAAAATTGATCAAACAGATCAATCTGTGTTCACAGAAAGGTTATTTAAAATGTACATTCATAAGAGAAAAAAGAAAAATGACTGAAAAGAGATAAAGAAAAAGAAAAACTAAAAATATTTTAAAAATAAATAAAGAGAAGATCATGAAAAGAGTATGAGAAAAGAAGCAAATAACATCTAAGTCATTTCCAATTAGCTAGCACAGGACTTACCAGCCAGGAGAGAATAATATATTCAAAATGCTGAAGAAAAAAATCTGCTAACCAAGAACTCTATACCCAACAAAGCTGTCCTTCAGAAACAAAGAGAAATAAAGACTTGCCCAGACAAATAATAGTTAAAAGAGTTCATCTCTACCAGAACTATCTTACAAGAAACACCAAAGGGAATTCCTCAAGCTGATGGAAAAGGATCTTAATGAGTAAAATGAAAATATTCTAAAGTATAAAAGTCCCTGGTAACATCACACAATCAAATTGAGAACACTCTAATTCTGTAATGGTTATATGTAAATCACTTCTATTTTTAATATGAAAGGTAAAAAGCAAAACTATTAAAAATGATAATAGTTACAATAATTTATCAAGGGATATTCACTATAAAAAGATATAAATTGTTATATTAAATATTTAAAATTGAGTAGTGAGAGTGAAGTATAGTTTTTTGTGTTTGTTTTTGCAATCACAGTTGTCATTATCAGCTTAAAATAACCTATTAGAACATTGCCTGCAGCCATAGCCCTGTGGAATCCGATCCCGTCAGATCTAGGAAGCTAAGCAGGGTCGGGCCTGGTTAGTACCTGGATGGGAGACCACTGGGAACGCCAGGTGCTGTAGGCTTGGGAGAAGGAACTGGCAACCCCCTCCCAAAAATCGATCTGCCATTGAAAACCCTATGAACAGCAGAGAAGCACTGACAATAGTGTTTCCCCTGTTGTACAGAGGGTTGCTATGAGTCGGATACCGACTTGACGGCACCTAACAACAACATTAGAACATTTGTTGATAAGTCTCATGGTAAACACAAAGCAAAAACTGAGTGTAGATACAAAAAAATAAGAAATCAAAACATACCATGAGAGAAAAATCAATCGCACAAGAAGTCAGGACGATTGGAAAAAGGATATACAAAACTACAAAACAATTAACAAAATTACAAGAGTAAGTCCTTGCCAATCAGCAAGTACCTTAAATTTCAGTGGATTAAATTCTCCTATCAAAAGAAATAGATTGGCTGAATGGATAAAACAACACTCAGCTATATGTTCCATACAAGATTCACTTCACCTTTGAGGACATGCATATACTGAAAGTGAAAGGAATAAAAGACTTTCCACTCCAAACATAACCTGAAAGAAAGCAGAAAGCACAGTAGCTATATTTATAGCAAATCAAATAGACCTTAAGTCAAAAACTATAAAAAGAAATAAACAAGGTCATTATGTAATTATAAAGGGGTCAATTCAGTAGGAGGATAACAGTAGGAGCATAACAATGTAAATATATGTGGACTCAAATAAGAGCACCTCAATATATAAATCAAACATTAATAGACCTGAAGGGAGAGAGAGTCTATAATACAACAGTAGTAGGGGACATTGATTCCCTATTTATAGCAATGGACAGATCATCCAGACAGAAAATCAATAAGGAAACATTGGACTTAAAGTATGCTCTAGACAAAATCAACCTAAGCGACATAGAGAATATTTCATCCCACAGATTCAGTATTCACATTTTCATCAACAGCACATGCAACATTCTCCAGAATAGATTATATATTAAGCCACAAAAATGTCTTACTTGCAGAAATAGAAAAATTAATCTTAAAATTTGTAAAGAATCACAAAAGACTCTAAGAGAACAAAGCTGGGGGCATCCTACTAACAGACTTCACAACATATTACAAAGTTGTAGTAGCCAAAACGTCATAGTTTTGTTAGGTGCCGTCGAGTCGGTATCCAACTCATAGCAACCCTCGTAGGGTTTTCAATGGCTGAGTGCTTCAGGATTGCCTTGGGAGTAGATTGCCAGGCCCTTCTCCCATCTTTGCAGTGCTGGGAATTGAACTTGGGGACTCAGAGACTGCAGCGCAGCAGCGCTCTACCCACTGAGCTAAATCCCAGCCCCATAAAAACATCATAGTACTGACATAAAAATAGACACCCCAATCAATGAAACCTAACAGAAAGCCTAGAAATAAATCTACACATTTACAGTCAAGTGATTTTCGACAATGCTACCAAGAACGCATAGTGGGAGAAAATAGTCTCTTCAATAAATGGTATTAGAGCTGGGCGTGGTGGCACACGCCTGTAATCCCAGCGGCTTGGGAGGCAGAGCCAGGAGGATTGCAAGTTCGAGACCAGAGGAAGTCTACATAACTTAGTGAGACCCTGTCTCAGAAAGTAGAGGAAAAAATAAAAGGGCTGGGGGTGCAGCTCAGTGGTCCAGCACTTGCAAAGCATGCAGGCGTGAGGCCCTGGGATCAACCCCGAGTACCACTAAATAAATAAATAAATAAATAAATAAATAAATAAATGGTATTAGGAAAGCTGGATATCTCACACGAGATATTAAGAATCAACTAAAAGTGGGTTAAGATTTAATAATAATCAAAACTATGTATCTATTAGAAGAACACAAAGGCTAAAGCTCCTTGACATTGGAACGGTCAAAGAATTTTTAAATATTGTACCAAAAGTACGGGCAACAAAAGTAAAAAGAGATGAATGGAATTACATCAAATTAGCAAGCTTCTGTATAGCAATGGAAACAATCAACAGAGGGAAGAGACAGCCTATGGAATGGGAAAAAATGTTTACAAACCATAAATTAGGTTTATTTTTGGTAGGTGCCATCAAATTGGGTTCCACTCATAGTGACTCTATGTACAACAGAATGAAACACTCCCCAATCTGTGCCAGGCATATGATTTTTGAATGTTTAAGCCCACTGTTGCAGCCCCTGTGTCAATCAATCCAGTTGAGGATTGTCTTTTTTTGTGTGTTAACCCACTATTCTCCCAAACATGATGTCCTTCCCCAGGGATTGTTCCCACCTGACAATATGTCCAAAATACGTAAGACACAGTCAAGCCCTCCTTGCTTCCAAGGAGCACTCTGGTTGAGCTTCTTCTAGGACAGAGATGGTGGTTCTTTTGGCAGTACATGGTATGTTCAATATTCACGTCCAGCACCATAATTCAAAAGCATCAATTTTTTCCTGTCTCCCTTATTCAATGTCCAGCTTTCACAACCATATGATGCCACTGAAAATACCATGGCATGAGTCAGGCACACCTTCATCTTCAATGTGACATCTTTACTTTTCAACACTTTAAAGAGGTCTTTTGCAACAGCTTTTCCCAATGCAATGTATTTGTTGATTTCCTGATTGCTGATTCCATGGGCATTGATTGTAGAACCAAGTAAAGCACAATCATGGACAACTTCAGTCTTTTCTCCATTTATCAAGAATTTGTGTACTGACCCAAGTGTAAGGATTTTTGTTTGGTTGATGTTGAGGCACAATTCATACTGATGGCTGTGTTCTTTGATTTCATCAGTAAATGTTTCAAATCCTCTTCAGTTTCAGCAAGCAAAGTTGTGTCATCTGCATAATGTATACTGTTAATGAGTCTTCCTCCAATCATAATGCCACATTCTTCTTCATTAGTCGAGCTTCTTGGATTATTTGTTCAGCATAGAGATTGAAGAGGTACAGTGAAAGGATAGACCCCTGACACACACCTTTCTTGACCTTAAACCAGGCAGTGGTTCCTTGTTCTCTCTGAACAACTGCCTCCTGTATCATGTTCAGGTTCCTCATGAGTACAATTAAGAGCTCTGGTATTCCCATTCTTTGCAACATTACCCATAATTTGTTATGATCCACACAGTCAAAGGCCTTTGGATAGTCAATAAAACACAGACAGACATCTGGTATTCTCTGCTTTTAGCAAATATCCATCTGACATCAATAATGATGACCCTAGTTCTCAATCTAGCTTGATTTTCTGGCTGTTCTCTGGCTGTTTATTGCTGCAGTCAGTCACTTTTGAATGATCTTTAGCAAAATTTTACTTGCATATGATATTAATTATATTGTTTGATAATTTCCAGATTTGGTTGGATCTCCTTTTTTGGAAATAGGCACAAATCTAGATCTCCTCCAGTCAGTTGGCCAGGTAGCTGTTTTCCAAACCTTTTGGCATAAACAAGTTAGCACCACCAGTGCTGCATCTGTTTGTTGAAACATCTCTACTGGTATCCCATTGATTTCGGGAGTCTTATGTTTCACCAATTCCATCAAGACAGCTTCTACTTATCTAAAATATAGAAGAAATCAATTCAATAGAAAGAAAACAGGTAAATCAATTATAATGGGCAAAGAATGTGAATGTATATTTCTCAAAATAAGACACAAATGACAAATAGGTATGTGAGAAAATGCTCAACATCACTAATTTTCAGGGAAATGCAACTTTAAAACAATGAGATACCACTCATTGTTTATTATCAGAAAGACAAATGATGACAAGTGTGGCAAAGATAGAGAGAAAAGGAAATCCTTGTACACCACTGATGGACATGCAAATTAGTCAAATTTTTAAAAAATAACAGTATGGAGATTCCTCAAAAAATCAAAGCTAGAACTATCACATGACCCAGCAATCATTCATATACATATGTGTATATATATATATATATATATATATATATATATAATTGTTGTTGTTGTTGTTGTTAGGTGCCCTCGAGTCAGTATTCCACTCATAGCAACCCTCATAGGGTTTTCAATGGCAGACTGTTTCAGGATTGCCTTGGGAGTGCATTGCCAGGTCCTTC
Source organism: Pedetes capensis (assembly GCA_007922755.1). NCBI lineage: Eukaryota > Metazoa > Chordata > Mammalia > Rodentia > Pedetidae > Pedetes > Pedetes capensis. Next base: position 27,752 of record VMDO01004369.1, read on the forward strand.
TCCCATTTTTGCGGTGCTGGGAATTGAACTCAGGACCTCAGAGACTGCAGCCCAGCACTCTACCAACTGAGCTAAATCCCAGCCATATATATATATACACATACACATACATACATACATACATATACATATATATACACACATATATACATATATATACATACACATATATACATACATACATATATGTATATATACACATATATGTATATGTGTATGTATGTATATATATATATATGAAAGAAAATTAGAATGTTGAAGAGAAATCTGCACTTCCATGTTTATTGCAGTATTATTTACAATATTCAGGATATGGAAGCAACCTAGGTGTCAGTCGATAGATGAAAGGATAAATGAAGAAAATGTAGCATACACAAACACACACACACACACACACACACACACAGAAATACTACTTAAGTGTAAAAAGAAGAAAATCCTGTTATTTGCAGCAACATGGATGAACCTGGAAGACATAAGCCAAGCAAAGAATGCAAATACCATTTGATCTCAGTTGTATGTGTTATCTAAAAAGAAAATTGAACTAGTAGAAGCAGAGAGTAGAATGGTGGTTACTAAGGATGTGAGTGGTTGGGGAGGTGGGTATTAGTCAATGGCTACAAAATTTCAGTTAGATGAAAGGAATAAGTTCAAGAGATCTATTGTACTTTGTGGTGACTATAGGTAGTAATATGTTGTAGTTTTTCAAAAATGCTAACAGAGTGGATATAAAGTATTCTTTCCACCAAAATAAGTATTCAATGTATATATGTATTAATTAGCTACCTTTAGACATTCCACAATGTATGTGTACTTCATATTGCACATGATACATACATATAATTTTATCCATCAACTTAAAAAGATTCATAAAAAACAAATGAATAAAAATGAATAAATATAGTGGAAGACATAGGAAAGAAATAAAAATGAAATTTCAAATTAAGCAAGAAAATGGATTCCTGACAATTTCTGAAAAGGTCAGCAACACAAAGGCTATAATCCTGCTATTCTGACAATAATAACCTGAAGCCATAGGGCAGGGGTTCCCAGACTCTGCTGCACATTATACTCACCTGGAGAGATTTTGAAATTCCTGATTCTCAACTTCTACCCCAAGCTAATTAAATCAAAATGTCTAAGAGTGGGAGGCAGGTATTAGTAATTTTTAAAGATGCCCAGGTGATTCCAATGTTTAGAAAAATCTGGGAGCCATGACCTTAGTGCCTTTGAACTCACTTACTCCTTTGCCTCAAAGATCTGTTCTTTCTTCTTAAATCTCCACATGGCTTGAAGGCTCATGTTCTACAGTTATGCATCCCATGTCAGGTATTTGTTGCACAAGTATTGAGTCATACTGAGTAGTTGGTTTTTTGAGATGGGCCATGCGTTCTGTTTGCCACTGACCGGTTCACTCAAAGTTTTCTGCCTGACTCTCTTTTATGAATATGTATCTCTGGGTTTACCTATTAACCGTACATATAAGTGAAAATAGAAGTTGTTTAAGAAATCAGGCTAACCTCCCTGTTGGTATCAGATGAAATGCTTGAACACTGAGGAAAAAAATACATGGGTAAATAAGAACATTCACAGTCGTGATGAATTTGAGAGTTTCTTTACTTCTGAGTTACAAAGATGAATCATGACATTATCACTCTCTCTGATCTCAGCATAGTTTGGTACTTGACATACAACAAATGGAGTGTAATCTGTTTAATAAGTTTTTTCTCTTTGCTCAGCAAGGGTCTGAACAAGTTGTTCTATAGCAGAGCAGTGATCAAAAGTGGCAAACGTCATTATCCTTGGCAGATTACCAGGAGTTCTGCAATTAACGGCCACATGAATAAAAACTATTTTATGGACTTTAAAGTAAATGTGATTTGATGAAGGAAAAACATATTCATCTTGCCACAAATTAACCTAATGTTAGAACTGTTCACATTGAATACATTTTAAGGTTACTGAGAACTGCTGTGGAAAGAAAAGCAAATGGAAACATGAAATAAAATAAACTACCACTTTGCAAGCTACACTTCTACTAATTCATTATCAAACAGTATTTATTCAATATCACCAATGCACAGAGCCCTGAGCTGGATGCTCAGTGGTATAAGGAAAAGATAATATTCTTCCCTCAGCACTTATATAATACAGGAAATGGGTCCACATGGCATTGTAGACTCGAAGGACCATGTGAATAAAAACTTGATTAAATTATAAAGGAAATAAAATAATTAACAACTTACTGTCCAATTCAGATTGGACAGAAACTCATCAACTGTAAAATATTCAGTTTTGAAATGCTGATCCCTTCTTACATAGTAGGTCAATACAAAGAAAGAGAAATAAAATATACTTGCATGGCAAGATCTGACAACCTGGGAGACAGTAGTATATATTCTCTAATGCAGCCTCTGAGGTCCCAGATTCAATTCCCAGCACCACAAAAATGGGTGAAGGATATGGCAATCCACTCCTGAGACAATCCTGAAACAATCAGCCATTGAAAACCCTATGAGGGTCGCTGAGTCAGACCCTACTCGATGGCACCTAACAACAAGTGTAAGTAAACTTTTTTACCCCCAGATATCTGGCTCAACTTCTCCTTTTTGGCTCTATTGAAAAGAGTTGGTCCCTGAAAACTACATTTCCCAGCTCCCCTCTCCATCTAGCTTTTGGGTTATTTTGGAAAGAGGCCCTGGTAGAAAATAAGTTGGAGAAAAGGGAATATGTTCCTTCCTTCTTCTCTTTACTCAGATGGCTTCATCAGCAGTAGTTTCATGTCCCCTTGAGCCCCACCTGGCCTCAAACTGCCATCATTGACTGAGTTATAGCAGTGGATACCAGTGGTTGATAGAGGCATGACAGAGGGCACTGGTCAAATGACACAAAATTTCAGTTAGATGTTGTTATTACATGTCGTCAAGTTATGTCTGACTCATAGTGACCCTCATAGGGTTTTCAATGGCTCATCATTTTGAGATTGCCTCAGGAGTAGATTGCCACATCCTTCTCCCATTTCGGTCGTGCTGGGAATCGAACCTGGGACCTCAGAGACTTCAGAGCAGCACTCTACCAACTGAGCTAAATCCCAGCCCTCTTTAGATAAGTGGAATAAATTCAAGAGATCTATTACACAACAGGTCCTTCTCCTGTTTTTGTGGTGCTGGGGCTCAAACCCAGGGCCTCAGTATGCACAGAGCAGCCCTCTACCAACTGAGCTAAACAATCCCCAAAACAATCATCCATTGAAAACCCTTATGAATGGCAGAGAAGCACTGACATGTGTGCATGGCATAGTGTCAGGGACTGTTTAGTTCTGTTGTATATAGGGTCACTGTAAGTCAGACCTGACTTGATGGCACTTAACAACAATTGTACAACATAATGACTAAAATTAATAAGAATCTACTATGTGACAATTGATGAAACAGTAGATTTTTAAAAATATTCTCACCACAAAACACAACTAGTTAATTAATTTTTATTTAGCCTTCCCTTAAGTACATATATTTTAAAATATAATGTTGCATATCATAAGAATATTATTTTTATTGATTGATTAAAAATAATAGTAATAATTAAATGCAAAATTCATTCTGCTCACATAAATGCATTACCTAAATTCTTCCAGGGAAATTAATTCTCTATGGAAAAATTTTAAGTTCCTTTGCATGCTATATAAGATCCTTCAGGATTTAGCCCCTATCTAACACTTACCTTCATTTCTCCCTTCTCACGTCTGTATTCTCTTGATTTCACCTCTCTTGAAGTACTTAACAGCCCCTCAAAATAAGCCATGTATTTTCTTCCTTTGTATGTATGGAATGTCTTCCTCTTTTTCTTGGTCGTGAGAGAGTCTTACTCATCCTTCAAAACTCAGTTTGTCTATCAACTTTAATAGGAAGCATTTTTGGGGCTCCATAAACAAAATGAAATGAACTTTGGCCTTGTAGAGTATCATTCATTTAGCTATTACCCTTATGTGTTACTGTTGGTATTGACTTGAAGATGTTTCTCCCTAGCATAAATCTAGTCTTTATTCTACTTACCATTCTAGTGCCGGTATTGAACCTAACGGCTAGTTCTAAGTAGGACATTGCTCTATGTTTCTTAAGTGATAGAATGACAGTGTTGAGATGTACAGTAACATCTACTTTGACATGCATTTCCCCAGAGCTTTTCTCAGTCCCTCCTCAGAGAGGAGTGGAACATTCTCCTGCTATTCCTCCAGTGATTTGGTTATCTCCCAGGTCTACTTCTGTAGAGCACATTGGGAACCTAGACATGAGTCCACTCTAGAGTGTCCTTTGCCACTTACCCATTTTGCCTCTCTTCCCTTCTAGAACTTTGAAAGATGAAGGAAAATATCTGTTATGGCATAGAAAATTGTAAAAAGACAGTCTGTGTGTGCACGCTGCTTTCTAACTTACTGTTTTTGTATGTGTTGTTTCATAATTGATTGCCATACACATAAAAGACACCCAGCAATTGTTGATTGAATGAATAATTTTTCCCACCACCTTCTTTCATGTATCTAGACCTGAAGTCACAGCAGATAATGGCCTCCCCAAAAGATCCACAGCCAATTTTTTTTTTTTTCAGTATTAGGCTTTTAACTCAGGACATTGCATAGACGAGGCAAGTGCTCTTCCACTGATCTGCATCCCCGGACTCCCTTTTCTTATTTTGTATTTTGAGACAGGGTCTCACTAAGTTGCAAAGGCTGCCTCTGCCCTCAAAATAATGCAGCCCTCTGCCTCAGCCTCCCCAGTCACTGTGATTCAAGGATGCGCTACAGCACCCAGCAATCCATAGACTTTTAAACTCTAATCCTTTGCTGCCACATTATTGCCTCTGGAACGTCCTTCTCTCCATTTTCCATCTACTCATCAATCAGAGGTGAAATCAAATGCTGTCATTTCTGTGTCTTTCTGATCTGCCAACCAGAATAAACAGCTTTATCTTTCCCCTCCCTGTATTTCCCTGTCACTATCTCCATTTGGCATTACTTTGGTCTACTTTGTATGCTAGTATTAGGTTCTTTTGAATGTCTGTCTCTTCTACTTGTGATTTCCTTGAGGGCAGAGTATCTGTCTTCTTTATCTTATCTTCCCCAAACTTGCCTTTCTAGTTGACACATAGACTATACCTAAAAAATATTTATAGAATTAAATTAAAGGGAAACAGATGGATCAACCAGAGAATTCATATATGGCTCATTTTTGAACAAGAAAATATTTTAGATTACATGAAGATATTGAGAACCCAGATGGGCTTTCAGAAAATTTGTGAGGTGTCAAAAGTTGAATGAGTTACCTCTGAATGTGTGCTTCCATCACTTCCCTGCTCCTCACCCTCTGTTTTACATGACCGTGGTGGGTCTCAACCTCTCTCAAGGCCTTAAGTCACCTTAAAATAAAAGTTTAATGAATAATTTCACCAAGAATACTTGTAATTGCATTTTAAGTGGATATTTATCCAGGAAAGAACCACAAGAACAAATAATACTGGTACTTCAGACACTTTGATGAATGGTAGGGGATAATAGTGAATCAGGGTTGAAACTTCAGACTGTTCTTCATAGCATTAAACATTAGTAGGTGCTGCCTTGCTTTTTGTGTGAAAGGACTGTATTTGGATTTCAGTGTGAATACAATGAAGATTTCTAAAAACAAGATTTTAAAATGACTATGTAATGGTTGAAAAGTAAGGATGTCACATTGAAGACAAAGGTGCACCTGACTCATGCTATGGTATTTTCAGTTACATCATACAATTCTGAATTCTGGATATTGAATAGGTGAGACAGAAAAAGAATTGATGCTTTTGAAGTATGGGGCTGCAGATGAATATTGAATATACCATGGTCTGCCAAAAGAACCAGCAGATCTGTCCTAGAAGAAGTGCAACCAGAGTGCTCCTTGGACGAAACAATGGCTAGACTGTGTCTTATGTATTTTGGATATGTTGTCAGGAGGGAGACAGGAGAAGGACATCATGTTTTGGAGAGTGGCAGATCAATGAAAACAAACAAAGACCCTCAAAGAGATGGGTTGACACAGTATCTGCAACAATGGGCTTAAACATAAAAAGGATCATATGCCTGGCACAGAATCAGGGAGTGTTTCATTCTGTTTTACATAGGGTTGCTATGAATGGGACCTGACTGAAGGCACCTAATGACAACAAATGTAATAGTTAAACTTTAATCCATGTTGAAAATCACTAATGCTTTCTCCAGAACAGAAAAGAATTCTTAAAATCATTGAAAATAGACTCCTATTATTTTAATCTAGCACAGTTGATGGGGAAAGCAATGGAAACTAGGAGGTCTCTGAACATGGAGAACGCTATCAGGTGAGCATTATTAGTTTCTCCCTGACCTTGGTCCATTACACAGCTGCTTTGCTGTCCTCCCAAAGGAATGTTAAAGCTGAAGGTGTGAGTGGGGAATTGCTGATATTTATCAAGCAGAAGCAAGTTAAAATAGAAAGAAGGCAAAGTCAAAGAAATAAGACACACAGAGCTTTTACCAGGTATTTTCTACCCTGGAATGTAACATATAGCACATGTTAAAAACCTCATCTCATTAACCTCAACCACATTTTGTGTGTTTGTTCATGTGCGTTTATAAATACCTGTACTTTCAAATAGGCATATGTGTCAGAATATATTAGTGAGCTTATTGAACAATTAGTGCCATAGACCTGACTCTTTACTATTTACCTTAGAAAATAGCCATTGGCCAAGCCATGGCTAAGAGAAGACTGTGGAAACAGATAGAGAAAGTGGATGAACTAAGTGGGAACAGGTTCAATTATTCTGCTTTTGTGGGTTGTCAGATGAGATTAGCTCCTCTGATCTTTTGTGTTCAGCAAGCATTTTCTTCTCATACTTTTGTAGTTGCCTTGTCAGGTTTTTGTCTTGTATTCTGTGTGTATGAATCAAAAAAATAAGACAGAAAATTTACAAGTCTATTACTCTAGTCATCATCCTATTTAGACAAAATAATGAAGAAATCAAAATTCACTTTGGTGGTATCAAATCTTCCCATTAATCATGGTCCCTCATGCCTGAGTAAGAAGTGTGGCATGCTTTCCTACTCTCATAGTTGACCTGAAAAAAAGATGGGGACACTGAGAGTATCTTCACATTTCAGAGTAATGAGAGGTCAAAATTCTTTAGGGAGAGAAATGAATGTATTAAACTAAGACTTCAGACAGCAGAAAGAAGGTGGGCAGACATTCCAGGAGCCACATAATCGGTGTCTAGCTCCTCAGTGATTCTGTCAATCCAGCTGTTAAAAATAGATTAACTAAAATACAAATCCAGAAACCCATTATGACTTACAAACCACAGTGTCTGTGTGATACCAAAAACATTGGCTTTGTTGTCAGGAAACTTCAGAACTCCTGTCCTTTTGATGTGTGTGGGGCCAAGGCTTGAATAGAAATAGCATTCCCACATAGTTTGTTCATAGTGTAAGTGGATTCTACTTTAAAAAGATAATGAGTTCAAGAAGAGAAAACAGAATAATTTGTAAGTAATTATTTGTACTTCTAAAGGGAAAAATAAAAGAATAAAAATTATAACAACTATGTGACCATAGCCATAGCCCTGTGGCATCTGATCCCGTCAGATCTCGGAAGCTAAGCAGGGTTGGGCCTGGTTAGTACCTGGATAGGAGACCGCCTGGGAACACCAGAAGCTGTAGGCTTGGGAGAAGGACCTGGCAACCCCCTCCCAAAAATCAATCTGCCATTGAAAACCCTATGCACAGCAGAGAATCACTGACAATAGTGTTTCCCCTGTTGTACAGAGGGTCGCTGTGAGTTGGATACCGACTCGACGGCACCTAACAACAACAACAACAACAATGTGACCATAGCATCAAATCCAGCATTTATAAATATGAGAGAAACATTTATTCCCTATTGTCATCTAAGAAAATAATTTAATGTCCTGGATAAGATTTAGATTTCATGATTAGTGCTTATATATAGCAAAGAAAATAAAGCTTTACTAAATTAGATAAGAGAAGTTCCTACTATTTTCCTTAGATTTTTTTATTGAAGAGTATGTATCATATTCACATAGCTCATGGTAATTTCTGGATGTCGCTCATTTTTTTAACCCTAGACGAGTTCTAATCTCTTGGTGGGAAATAAGCATTCATACGATATTATGTGTAGATTACAGTTCATGAATAGTTTGAAAATGATCAAAGTTGTGAAAAAGAGCTTTCCAAGTTATTGAACTGGCCTAAATACACAACTTCTATCTTAATTGAATCACTAAAACTTTTCCTTTTAAGTCAAAAATAAATAAACAAAAAGGTTTTTTTTCCTGTTTCTTTGGTATCATCCAAATTCTTGTGTGCTGCCCATCTGGTTTATGAGGGACAAGACTGAGTAGTCTAAGTGGGGGAGACACAAGTAGGCAGGAAATTATTGCCCAACAAACCTCAGCAAGGCTGGAAGAGGCATTCATTTAATTCCATCAAACATCTGCATGGGAGCAATGTGTTTTTTTGTGGGAACTGGTAAAAGAGGACCAAGAAAGGAAAGAAACAAACAAAAAAATTGAGAAAGTACTTAGAAAGTCTTTGAAACTGCATAAATCCTTAAATTTGTTTTTTGGATACTTGAAGATGAGGTCAACAAATTCTCTTGGAACTGAAGCTACAGCAGGTATGTTAAAGTGGACCTCTCCAACCAGACATTAGCAGAGCATGTTTTCAGGATAGCATATTGTACAGTTGTAACAGAGTTTGCAGAAGGGCAAAAAATAAAATTGATTAATTTTACATAAAGCATGATGTCTAGCACACTCAAAAAGAACTTTAAACAACTAGGGACAAAGGGTAAGAAATTACACATTTAAATTCTCATTTCTGATATGAGGAAAAATGAAGTATTATATGGAGTAGCATTGAAGGTGGAAGCAGAGAAGTACCCCAGGTTCTTGTTTGTGTGTGTATATTATTGTTAGGGTGCCACCGAGTCGTATCTAACTCATAGGGCTTTCAATGGTTGATTGTTTGGGGATTGTTTTTGAGAGTGGACTACCACATCCTTATACCACTTATGTGGTGTTGGGGATCAAAACTGAGTCCTCAGAAAGTTCAGGGCAGCGCTCTACCAACTGAGCAAAACCCCAGCTATTATATAGTAGTTATTAGCAGAAAAAAATCATTTTTATTTCCATGCAACTAACAAGTTCAAATTTCTCAGTAAATTAAACTAAATTTAACTGTTTATTAAGTAGAGAATCCCAGTAGGTAGATCCAGGCCTTCTTAGCTATACTTCTTTTTTTTTAAATAAGGATAAAAAGACATATATCATTAGAATACATACAACTGATTTTTAGGAAATCCTCAGATGGGTTTGTTAAATAATTAACCACATGCTTTACAATGTTGTGTCTGTATAGAGCTTGGCTCTACTTAGGAATATAATATATTTTATATATTATTGTTGTTGTTAGGTGCCATCAAGTTCGTAGAGAAAAATTGGGAGGAAATTGGCAAAAACTCCCAAACTGTGAAAATGGCGTTTGAATATCTGGTTTGTAAGTTAGAAATCTAGGGAAAATGAAAGTAACTTGGTTGCATGTTTGTACAAAACCCTTCCTGATTGGACAATTGGACTGAAAGCTGATTGGCTCAGGCCATTCCCTGGGCGAACTACATAAAGAGCTGCGCTGCTGCAGCTTGACTCTTTTTCGGCACGGCCTTTCTGGCATCCCTTTCTGCGCCTTCTCGCCTGTCCCTGCCCGGACCACCGATGAGGAAATGCCTCTCCCGCTGCTCTGCCCCAGACCTTTGGTGAGGAAAAAACGCTCTCCCGTCGCAATCCTCGACAAGGAAAAGAACCTGCTCTCTGTCTGATCACCGAGGAAGCGGCAGCTGTCTCGTCCTGACCACCGAGACGACCAACACAGGTGTTTGTCCCTGGAAGGCAAAAGCGCCTGAGGCTTTTCCTTTCTCCCGTCTCCACCGGGGTCCCGAGGGCCGTGGGAGTCTGCGCCCCTCACCTGAGGGTCCCGAGTGAATTGTGTTTAGTATCTGTGTGCACGGTGGCGCAGCCCGTCCGAACCTTCAGGCCGGACCGGGAGGCGCGTGCCCCACAAAGTTGGTGTCCCACTCACAGTGACCCTATGTACAACAGAAGAAACACTACTGTCAGTGCTTCTCTGCTATTCATAGGGTTTTCAATGGATGATTGTTTTTTGGGAGTAGATTGATGGGTCCTTCTCCCAAGCCTACAGCACCTGGTGTTCCCAGGTGGTCTCCCATCCAAGTACTAACCAGGCCTGACCCTGCTTAGTTTCTGAGATCTGACAGGATAAGATGCCACAAGGCTACATTTGCAGGCTTATATATGATAGATTAAACATTGTTGTCAATTCATCTGTTTCCCAAAATAACTTTGGGGGTTTGTTCCTACCTACCCATTCCTCTAGAAAAGTCCAACATATCATTTAACTGTATGGTATTCAGTCATTTCCAGCTGTGACCTTGTCATAATTTTGCACATTTTTTTTTACAGGGAGGCATATCGATCGTACTCAATAAAAAGTCTTTTTCCAGCTTTTAGATCTGTTCCAACAAATTAAGAGCAGCCACATAGCACTGTGCTTGTCATGTAAGTCTATAGAATCTTTAGATACTTGTAATCTTTTGCAGGAGAAATAAACTGATTTCATCTGCAATAGGTGAGATTTCTGATATTCAAGTGCACACACATTCATAGAGTTTACACTATGTGCAGACATTGTGCCACATGCTGAGGACATATAAAGGAGGAAAGTATGCCATATCTCCAACAAATTCAGACTTTAGCTCTAGATATACCAGATGTGGATAAGCTCATATATGTGACATACTGAGATAACTGCCATGACAAAATTATTTATAAAGGACTATGGAACACAATTGAGGGGATAACTACACTTGTGGAAAGTACAGTATTCATTTGCAAAGGAAAAAAAATCAATTAAGGGAGTTCATGAAGTGAAATTCTTTCCTAGCTTGGCAAGTGCAGTATGTCCTTCTAAGCATGAAAGGAAGAAAATCATTTCTCACCCAACTCAAGAAAAGATTCTGTGCTGGCTGCCTCTGAAGAAACCTGCAGAGAAATTTTCTTATATTGCATCAGGTATAACAGAAGGAAACAGCTGGACATTGAGGGGCAAATATCAGCAGTCCTGTGTGATTGAAAAGAACTGCCAAGTACAGTAGGTGCCTTCCTCCTCCCAGCAGCATCTCTTCTCACGATGAGGCACTTAATCTTGAAATAATAAACAATAACAGTTATCATTTATAGAGTCTCCACAGTCACTTGTACAAGTTCGGCACTGTAAAATGGAATCAACATATATTATTTCCACATTTCATAACAATTCCACTATAAAGTGGACATTTTTGCCTCCATTTTACAAAGGAGGAAATCATAGAATAGAAAGAAAATTATCCAGACTTGGATTATCCAGGAGGTGAATTTTGTTTTGTCTGATTTCAGTGCCTTCACTCTTCCCACTATGCTAGGAAAAGACTAGACCATTATTTATGTCTCAACAGAGCAAGGGCAGGCATTTTCCCCTGTGCCTCTTTGTAGCTCTCCATTAGAAATTTAAACAGTCACTCCTCCTCTCTTATATTTTATATCTAGATGTCCTAAGCAAGGGTGATACCAGCATTGGAGTTTAAGAACTGTTCCAAACTAGCAAGTTCTCATCTTTCTATTACCAACTAATTTCTTTCCCATCTCAACTCAAGGTTTTTCCAGTAAGTATTGTTTCTATCTTTACCTTCACTAGCAAACATACATGGTTTTGGCTGTCAGAGATTCAAAGAGATTTTTGAAAAAAATTAAACTATTTGAAGACATTCAGAATGAAAATGAAGAAAAATGTTTAAATAAAAGACAATATTTTAAAAACAGTTTGACTTTATCTGCATTTTTTGGAAGCCAATGAGAGTTGAAGAAGAACTGGTGTGTCTAGTCTATTTTAAGTGAGAATGTTGCAAGTGAATCAATAAAGGGAATATTTACTTCCTATTTTCCAGTATCTCATCATGAAGAAACATGTCTTCAAGTTTGTACTTGGGTACCAATTGTTCTCACTCAGTTCTCTTTCTTTATCTAAGCTTCCTTAAGTAAAACATAAAAATCTAGACTAGATGATTGAGTTCTAGTTATAAGTTATTTTTACATTTATAAATCTTGGACTTACTTGAGAGCAATGATTCTGTTTCTTCTAAATCTACACATCTTTTAACTTTTATGTACTTCTCAGGTCTTTAAGCTTTGAAATGATGAGTAAATGGAGCTATAGGACATTGGCAACAAGAAATTTGGGGGGAGCATCCATTTAACTCAACAACTTGGGGGTGAAGGACTTACAAAAACATCTCTATTAAGGTATAACGACATACGATAAATTACAGATGTTTCAAGTGCCCCGTTTCTTTAGTTTTGACAAATGTATATTCCTATGAAACCATTATTGTTATAATGTGGTGAACATCTCCATTATCCTCCAAGTTTTCTCATACAGTTTATAATCCCCCCTCACACTTTGTCACTCTCATCCCCAATGAACTGTTTTCTGTCGCCATATTTTGCATTTCAGAAAATTTCATGGAGATGACATCATACAGAATGCATGCTTTTTTAAAAGCTTATTTTACATGGAGAAATGATCTTGAGGCCCATCCATGTTGCTCCATGTATCATTAGATGATTTCTTCTATTGTTGAGTAACATCCCATCATATGTCTGTATTATCATCTACTCATCTATTGACAGACCTTTGAGTTATTTCTAGGCCTTGGAGTTTTCCAGACTTAACTATAAGTGATGTTAGCCTTCCCTGGTAAGGAAGTTGCTGGCTTTTAGATTTCCCAGTCATGGTAGAACTGCTACAGTTCTGGAGCTTGGGAGTGGTGGTGGCTCATGAATGATAGCAGTACATGTTTTAACATCGCAGACACCCACTTCTTCCCTGAGGTGAATATTTTCTTGAATTAAATGCATCTGAATTTTCTGGATGCCTAAAGACCTAGAATGGTTGTTTTTAAAAAATCATTTCTAGTGTACCAGTGCTTCTCAGGGAGAGGGTTTGCCAAAATATTTACTCTGCCATTCTGGAAGCCTCTTAATTTTTATTTAGCAAATGTTTTCCTGAATAATTACATGAAAAGCAAGATGGTCCTTCCTTTTCATAAAAGTTTCATCTAATAAGGAAAATAGAATGTGTGTTTCTAACTAAACTATAAAACAAAGACAAAGATACTGCATGCATCTCCAACTGCTGAGTTCTACAGAAGTTTAGAAGAGGAGAATATCATAACTTCTGGAAAAGCATTAGGAAAAGCATTAAAGAGGGGATAGCACTCCAGTGTGTTTTAGAGGGTTGGTAGGATCTCAATAAATATTGAAAGACTGAACATAGCATTGTAAGAGTTGTGCTGACCTACGACTTTCTTCTTTTTCCTCTTTCTTCCTTCCTTTCTTTCTTCTTTCTCTTTTTTCTTTCTTCTTTTTTTCTTTCTTCTTCCTTCCTTCCTTTTTTTAAAATTTAAGCAAGATACATGTATACATTTTGATTATAAAAATAAATAATAAGTTGATAGTGTTAAAGCATCAGCAATCTATTTCACTCCTCACCTGTCTCCCTTAGCACCATCATTCCTTCTTCCTACCACTAGTTCTAGGCCTTTTCATATGTACTGACACACATACCCATATAAACTTGATTCTATACTTGATAATCAAGTATACATGGTAGAGCTGAAAAATCAGATGTGGATTAGAATTGCACGCAGATTGGATTCCAATGAGAGCTCTCAAAAGAGCTCTCTCTCTCAACATTGATCCAATTGAGGGGTGGAACCCAGTTCCTCACACATGCTACATAACTGCTCCACCACTGAGCTGCACACCCAGTCCCTTTTTTATGTATTTTTATTGTGAGTCAGGGTCTTGTTAAGTGATTAATTACCACCAACTCATGGGGGTACTATAAAGATCAAATATTGGAGTGCATGTGAAGATGGTTTGTAAGCTATAAAAACCTAGAAGCTTTAAAAAAATAAAGAGAAAGTTAGTGCAAGTAGGTGAGAAAGCAAGAGAGAATAGAAGGCTAAAATCATAGATTTCATGGGAAAATTATAATGAAATTATGATTCAGAAGGAAATCAGAGTTGGGGCTTGAGACCTTTATAGCAAATCTGGATGGAAAACAGGTAGAATTAAAAGTTTAGAGAGGGGAAGGAGAAATTGGGGAGTGAAGTATAGTAGTGAGAAAACAGAATGATAAAAAGAGAGGATGAGGCACTGTGAGTAAAAGATGAGTTTAGAAAGCAACTTTTTAAAAAATAGGTAACATTTTTTTATTTTGGTATCTACAGAAGGATTATAAAGAAAGCACAGAAAATTCTTGTACTGTACTCCTCACCTAGTTTCCCTGTTGATAATATCTAACAGAATCATAGTGTATTTGTCTATGTATATTAGTACATTGTCTGACAGTCCATTGTTAATAACTAAACTCCATGTTACTGGAAACTCTAAACATTTTTTTCTTTTTTCTTTTCTTTCTTTCTTTCTTTTTTTAAGTTAAATTATATTAAATTATTTTTTGAGCAGTACATGGAGTTTGAACCCAGGGCTTCATACTTTGCAAGTGCTCTACCACTGGGCTGCACCCCTAGCCCATTTTTTATTTTTATTTTTTTCCTGAGACAGGGTCTAGCTAAATTACTCAATCTGCCTCTGGCCTCAAATTTGCAATCTTCCTGGTTCCACTTCTTGAGTTGCTGCGATTACAGGAGTGTGCCACTACACTTGGCAGAAACCCTAAATTTTAAATGGCTGTCTGTTTGGCTTACTGAGCTAGGCATGTGAAAGAAGCTTAAACTCTGATACCTATTTCCATGTGTCCCTCTTTCTTCAATTAATTTATGGCTCTTTGACTCAGTTTCCAAAAATATGTTGCAAAGCAAAGTCATCATAGAAAACTTTCCTGGTCTTTAGGGTAACACATAGGTGTCTTGATAAAATGATATTCTGGAAATAACTCTTTAACTTTACTCTTCCTTAGATGACCTTTGGAGGTAGCAGGCTGAAGTGATTCAACTAGCTGGGTCAGGAAAGAAGTGCTATTATTTTACTTTTCTTTAACTTAGTTACAACCACCAGGCAAAGAGTAATTACTCTAAAAATAAAAGGCCCTGGGAAAAGAAGGCATTGTGAATTTTCTACAATCTACATAATTACCATAAGACACCATAAGATAAGGGGCTGGGATTTAGCTCAGTTGGTAGAGCACTGCGCTGCAGTCTCTGAGGTCCTGAGTTCAATTCCCAGCACCGCAAAAATGGGAGAAGGGCCTGGCAATCCACTCCCAAGGCAATCCCGAAATGGTCAGCCATTGAAAACCCTATGAGGGTCGCTATGAGTTGGATACAGACTCGACAGCACCTAACAACAACAACAACCATAAGATAAAGTTTAGTAGAATAGCTCTTTTGCATGGTGGACATCTTCCATAATTTTGGAAGGTCTTGATCAAGTCACTTTACTCACTAGACCTCAACTTCCATAGTCACAAAGCAAAGGAAGCAGTCTGTTGTTCTCTGAGCTCCTTCCTAGCAGTGAGAGTCTGATTCTAAGGTACTCCCAATTACCAGGATATTATCATATTACACCAGTATATTATCATATTGCATGGCTCTGCCTTTCCTTCATCATGACCTTAGTATCATCCTTGAAGTATGATCAATTTGTAGTCATCCTTACATGGAAGTCCATAGGAAGAGTTTGGGAGTAGGGTGTGTTGAATAGTAACAATGACTCTTGACATTCAGTGTGTCAAGGGAAGAGGAGTGAAGGATGGGAAGCATCATAAAAGAAAAGAAAATAATCTCTTTTCTTTGGAAAAAAAATTCTATCTACAGAAAGGTTATAAAGATAGCACATAGAGTTTTTTCATTATGCCCCTTACCCTTGAGGACAATCCCACAAAGTGAAGAACTGTTTAGGTATCAAGCAAATACTAAGGAATATTGCCAAGGAAAAGCTATATCTCTGGGATATCTGTAAGGCAGAGGCTGGGATTTGGCTCAGTGGTCAGAATGCCATTCTGGGCTCTCTGAGGTCCTGAATTCAATACTCAGCACTGCAAAAACCCATGAAGGACATGGCAGCCCACTCACAAAAGAACTGAGAAAGAATCAGTCATTGAAAACCCGGTGAAGGTCTCTGTGAGTCAAACATGACTCCATGGCAGCTAACAACAACAACAACAACAACAACAAGAATTCATTAACAGCTTTGCTGGGAATCAGAATCTCCTTTACAGGGCTAACTTTTCAGGGGAAAACAAATTGTCAGAAATGTAATACGTTTTGTATATACTTTCTTCCTGAGCATGGAGGAAGAAAAGAGGCAAATTTCTGAGAAATATGGATCAAAATAACATAAATAAGAACAGGCATAAATACACCAAAAATTTCATGAATACTTTCCTTTTTGTGTGTTTGTCTGTGCTGTAGCAGAAATAATTATACTCCTGTGTTTGCCAGGTTTCCTGATGTGGTAACCCTTGAAAGTCATTCTCTTAAATTAATAGAATTTTGGGGAACAAATATCACTAGTATCATGAAAATGCTTCTCATTATTTTACATATTTACTCTCAGTATCTGTGTGTCTCAAGGGGGCCCTAAAAGTTTACCAGGGGCAAGAGTTCAAATCTTCAACATGTGTGCTTTTTAAAATGTTAGAAAATTCACTAATTAATTTGACAACTAAACTATGTAATCAGATCCTGATTTATTCTTCCAGGGAACAATTAATAGGCTTCCTTTCCCCTTTCCTTTTCTAAAAGAGGCAAAAAGACTTCTTATAATTTCAAAGAGTTTTGCCAATAATAGGGCTTGATTAAGGTAGAAATCTGTCCTTATTGGCTTAAGTTATGTTTTTTGGTATTATGGATATAAACAGAAATGGTCTTTAAAAGTGTACATTAAAACTTTATTTCCTTCTCTATCATAGGCTTTGCAAATGCAACCTTGTTTCCAACTCTCAAATATCTAGCTATTTATTTTCTAGTTACTGCACTATTCAGAATAAGGCAAGAATTGTTTTCTAATAACAAACAAACACGTAATCTCAATCTTTTTGCCGGTCAAACCTTAGCAGAATTTATTTTGGCACTGACGTTCACTAGCTTTGTAGGGAAGAACAAAGCTAGTGTCTTTTCTATTTCCATGAACACATACTAACTGTGCTATGGGAGGTAGAGATAAATCAGAACTTCTACAGAACTTCAACAAAAATAGAAATTCATACAATGAAATAGAAATTAGGCTCTGCTGAAATCATTGCTCATTCTTAGCATGATTTTTATGCAGTTAACTTATTGTAAATATTCCAAACACAGAGTAATCAGAATTTTAATTCTAAATATTAAGTGCCACTAAAACAAAAGCATCTTTTCATTTGTCATAGGGATGAAGACACTGCTCCTACAGATTTCATTAAAATACAGGTTGCATACCTATTTTTGACAACTAATAGCACCTATACCAAGGTCTGGGGCTAGGATTTAGCTCAGTTGGTAGAATATTGCTCTGCAGTCTCTGAGGTCCTGAGTTCAATTCCCAGCACCACAAAAATGGGAGAAGGGCATGGCAACCCACTCCCCAAGCAATCCCAAAACAGTCAGCCATTGAAAACCCTATGAGGGCCCCTATGAGTCAGACACAACTCTATGGCACCTAACAACAACAACATACCAGGTCTATTTTACTCACCATGGATAGATTGGCACCTTCAAAGATATCCTTAAAAGATTCCACTTCTTGTCAAAGAAAGTAGCAATCCATACTTATCTATGATACACAAAAATAACATCATGTGTCCATTTTCAGAGAAATGGTCAAGCCAAAAAGAGATGAAACATAAATATTATTTTAATATCTTCATTGTGTTTATCAATTTTTGTAATATGATATTGTACAGGCAACCAGAAATACCTTAGAAATAAAAATTCTCAGTGATGGAAGGAAACTCACAGAACAACTATGTCCTTTGCTTTCTGGATATGGAAGTTGAGGTCCAGTGAGGTACTGATTTGATCAAGACCATCAAAAGTGACAGGAGATCTCTATCATAAGCCTACCACTTCAAGAAAGACTTCTCTTTTCTCAGGGAATAGGTATCCAACCTCTATAGGAGCAGTTATGGAGTAGTTATACCATTTAATGCCACTACGAAGACCCTTAAGATAATGTAGAGGATGAATTTCAGTTACTTAACTTATTCTTATTGTATGTATTGCAATTCAGCTGACTTTGCTAATTAGTCTCATATAAGAAACCATAAATGTTTTTATGTTGTGATCAGATTCCAGGATTCCTTCTCTTATTTGAGATTTATATGTTCCAAAGCCTCATACTTAAAATTCAAGATCCAAAAGACTTCTTCTTAATCATTATATAAAGCCAAAGTAAGGTTTTCTTCAATTCAATATTACCTTATATTTTTATTCATCTAACACATATAACAGGCCTTGGGTTTATCTTAGTTGGTAGAGTGCTGCTCTGAACTCTCTGAGGCCCTGGGTTCAATCCCCAGCACTGGAAAAATGTGAGAAGGACCGGCATCCCACTCCTGAAACAATCCTGAAACAATCAGCCATTAAAAACCCTACAAATAGCAGAGATGCACTAACAATAGTGCAGGGCATGGCCCAGTGTTGGGGAGTGTTTCGTTCTGTTGTACATAGGGTTACAATGAATTGGACCTGACTTGATGGCAACAACAATAGCAACACATATCATAATAAATGTTGACACAAATCACATAGTGTTGAATAGGAGAGAAATAGTTCTGATAATGTATCTCATCTAAACATCTATAATGTACTTCTTAGGTCATGGGCTTAAATGAATTACAGCAAATGCACCTTCTCTGGTGATTAATTAATGCTGCTTACAAATTTTAAAGGGCTGGGATTTAGCTCAGTGGGTAGAGCGCTGCGCTGCAGTCTCTGAGGCCCGGAGTTCAATTCCCAGCACCGCAAAAATGGGAGAAGGGCCTGGCAATCCACTCCCAATGCAATCCCAAAACAGTCAGCCATTGAAAACCCTATGAGGGTCGCTATGAGTCGGATACCGACTCGACGGCACCTAACAACAACAACAACAACAAATTTTAAAACATCATATTTCTGAGGCCTAAGATAGTAACTGACAGAAGAAGCAAGTCTATTGTAGAAGCATTATTTTAGGGGTATAATTTTCATGACTCTTAATGAGAAGATAGTCATTCTCTTGAGATGAGTTCAGAGATAGAAACCCTTTCAACTGGTATCACACTGGGAATTAATGACTTCTTTGACCTCAGCCATCAATATGTTGGCTTCTAGTCATCCTCTCTGCTTTGGTCTGAGTACACAGGTGGCAATATAACAAATAAAACAGCTGGGGCACAGGTTAAAATGCCAGTGGCATGATTTGAGCCACTGTAACCCAGGGAGTTGAGTGATCATAAGAGTAACACAGCATCTGTGAATTCAGACCCATGGCACTATTCCAGGAAGTAAGAATTTAAGTTATCTTCTTAGAATAGTAGTTCTGTTCTTCCCTTGTTTATTTCCCACTTGTAATATAGGCTCATGGTGGTCTATCATATTCTATGGTAATGACAGACAGGACCCAGGGTCACACATTGTGAGATCAATTGACCTAGGAAAATTATATTATCAATACTACTCTTGATTATAACCATTTTCTCAATTTACACTAAAGCACTAAACTCATCTCAAATTTTTTATTTTTTTAGTCTAGTATTAAATAAATATCTCTGAAGCTCATATTTAAAAACTACAATGTCTCAAATTAAAACTAATTGAATATAATTCTAGGACTGCTAAATTTCCTACAGGAATTTATCATTGAAGTAGGTCTCTTCATTATCTTATAAGCATCATTAGTGTCCCACTATTTATAAAATTATTTTATCTTTAGAATTTTGTTTCACTAATCCATGAAAGGACACATTACTTAGTACCATGACTTTAAAAGGAAGTAATTTGATGTACTCACTAAAGAGTCAGTAACCTTGTTCCTTTGGGCTGGGGTTCAGCTCAGTTGGTAGAGTGTTTGCTCTACCTGCCTTGGTTCAATCCCCAACAATGCAAAAATGGGAGAAGCAACGGGCAGGCCACTCCCAAAACAATCAGCCATCTAAAACCTATGAATATCAGAGAAGCACTGACATGGTGCCGGGCATGGCACAATGTTGAGTAGTCTTTCATTCTGTTGTACATAGAGTTGATATGAATTGGACCCCACTTGATGGCACTAAAAAATAATACCACCTTCCTTTGTGTTGTATTCTAGCATCCTGCCACAGACTACAGAGGGGAATACTTTAAGAGAATGATGATTTTGGTGCTGCTCCTTTAGGTTGCTTTGCACTGAAATGTTTTGAAATTTGAAATTCTGCTTTGCCATTTTCACAAGTTATTTAAAGCATTCCTTCTGCACACTTGAGAATGATGAGGACTTGAGGGTGCCAAGAGCTAGCTTAAGCAGACAGGGAGTGAATTGTTGTTTTGGAGGCCTCATATCTGCCTATCAACATCACACTCTCTTGAGGAATGCTAAGAAATTGTGCAGACTTTTAGAGATTTTTGTACACTGCCTTTTTTTTCCTTAAAGATCATGTTTGGTTTCACTTTCCTCTCATTTTGGAAAATAATTTTTTAAAAAAATAAGCTCCTGCTTCTGTATTCCCTGAAGTTGATAAAAGATATTCATATTCATTCCCTCCCCCTGCCTCCACTGTACCAACTTGTTGGGACTTGCTGTGACAATGAAGAAGAAATTCAGACTTCAAGACAATAAGCCAAGAGGCTAGCATTTGTAGTCAAAATCTGAAAATATTTCAGCCAAGAGTATTTCTCCATGATGATCTCTGTTTGGACTGCTCCTCTCATGGTTGTTCCTAACACGATCTCTTTACCTGTGTACTTAAGAATTGTTTTCACACAGCTCTCCTTCTGTTTACAAGTTTGCACACTATCCTTTACTGTCAACCACCTTTATCTAACTAATAGCAGATATTTACCTTCTTACAAGAGACACTTCTCTAAGGAATGTTATGAAGTCCCTCTCTGGTATGAGAAAAGAATCCCTGATATCTAATTTAGCCAGGATGAATAGTCAGCTTTCAATACTTTCTCTCTCTCCCCTCCCTCTCTCTCCACCCTCTACCACAGGCCCCTACTCTGATATATACCACTTCATAAGTATTTTAATTAATCTCAAATGGCAATCAAAGAGAGGTTTATACATCACCAATTATTTTCAATGAGGGCTTTTCTTTCCCTTTTGAATGTTAAATCATCATCTTTCAATATGTGTAGAGAATGTAGCTATAATCACTGTAAATAATATATTTTGCTGAGTATGAATTGCAATGTGGTCAGTTTTGTTGACCGACTTCTTTGTTTTCCTTTTTCCTCTAGCAGCTCAAAAACATCAATTGTCTTTCTGTGGATATTTTCTAAAGTACAACCAGAAGAAACATTGTGAAAATGACAATGTTGTGTTTGAATTTTTTTTTTTAATCTTGCATTGACTTCCACATTAAAACTGGTAAGTTGGGAAAACAACGCATGCTTCCCCAACTGCTGGCAACAAAAGCTCCTTTGTATTGTGACGCTTGTCTTGCTCTTACATCAACATCAATAAGTATTTTGTAGGAGAGACTGAAATGTCAGTCTTTCTGTGGAGCAATCAAGTCCAGTTTATTCTCTGCTCTGTAATTAAAGCCTGTTTCTGAGAGAAAAGTAAAGCAATACTCCAGTAGCTGGAGATAAACTACTATGCTATTTTTAATCTATAGCTACCCTTTCAACAATATGAACCCTTTGAGACGTGTTACAGTTTTGCATTCTTAAGCCAATAGAAAAGGATTCATGGAAGACAATAGTAGGTAGTCCAATAGTATTAAAATTGGTGTCTTGTTTTAAATATTTGTTTTTAAACAAACAATGCTACAAAGGAGCTGAAGGAAAATGAAGGATTTGATGAATGTGCTGCAGTCCTTTGAAATGAGGATGCAATTTTTCCTTTCATTCCCCAAGGAAGTGCCAATCCTGGTCCCAATGCCTGACTTTGCTACAGACTTGAGAGTGTAAGAAAGAGTTCACAAGGGAGAAGAGCTTAACATTGGACGTTGGTTACTACTTCTCTTCACATCACACTGGAAGGGGTCCCCAAGAGCAAGCCTGTTCACTAGTTCCCTGCTGGTCTCCTTGGTGTTACCCTCCTCCTAAGAACTCAGCTCCCCCTTCCCTGAATCTCAGACTTCTTTTCCTGATTGTGGTCCTTAGCTTCCTTCTCTAGAAAAGAGGATAATCTTCAGTTCACAATATGGCATCAATCCAGAAAAGCAACCCTTTTTGTTTCTAAGACTGGACAAGTGATTCCTCTATTAAGCCTTCCTTCTACTATATGATTACTTACATAATCTAGTGTGTATTTAAAGGATATCCTACACCAAAGAGCAGGTTCTGTTCAAAGATATATTGATTTGCTCTCAGTGTCAGGGAATGTTTTCATTCTGCTGTGCAATGGGTCACTATGAGTTGGACCTGACTCTACAACACCTAACAAAAACAACAACATGACATATTTGTCTACAGCCATACCATCCTAGCATCTTATCGCTTTGGATCTCAGAAGCTAAGCAGGGTTGGGCCTGGATAATTCCTAAATGAGAGATCGCCTGGGAATACTGTGTGCTGTAGCCTTGGGATAAGAACCCAGCAGTCCACACATGAACTAATCAGCCATTGAAAACCCTATAAATTACAGAGAAGCACTGACACTAGCACTGAGCATGGCACAGTGTCAAGGATTGTTTCATTCTATTGTATATAGAGTAGCTATGAGGCAGACCTGACTCGATGAAACCTAGCAACAACAACAATAAGATGACATATTTAACCCAACAGCCATACCACCCTGGCATCTGATCCCATCTGATCTTGGAAGCTAAGCACGGTCAGACCTGTCTAGTCCTTGGTTTGGAGACCACCTGGGAATACCAGGGGCTATAGGCTTGGGTGAAGGACCTGGCAGCCCACTGTCAAAACAGCCACTGAAGATCCTGTGAATAGCAGAGAAGCACTGACATTGTGCTGGGAGTGGCACAGTGCCCTCAGGTAGTCTTTTGTTCTGTTGTACATAGGGTCACCATGAGTCGGACCTCACTCAACAGCACCTGACAATATCATGACATATTTAAATAGCAATATTTGAAACAGATGTTTCCTCCTTAGCTCCTCAGTTCTGAAAAGTACCTTCTCACTAGGAGCTGCTCTGCCCTGATTAAGAAAAATGTTTATATACTAAAGGATTTATACAGAATTTTCTAGGAAAAATATTGACATCCTGGAGGTGTCAATATGTCAAGCCTCTAATCCAGGGCTCTCAAAATAAGTACATAATGGAAGCCACAAATGCAATCCACGTATGAAACTAAATTTTCTCCTAGCCATATTTTTTAAAAAGTAAAACTAATTTTAATTATATGTTTTATTTAATTTGATATATCCCAAATTGTATCCTTTTAAATATATACTCTATTAAAATATTCTTAATGACATCTTTTTCCATTTTCATATGAAGGCTTTGAAATTTAGTGGACATTGTACACTTTCAGTACATCTCACTTCTGATTAGCTATATTTCAAATGCTCAATTAGCCACATAAGGCTAGCAGCTTCTGTACTAGACAGAGTAGGTCTACATTTAGTCTTTATATAGACTGAGAGCCAAATACAAAGATGAACAATGGTCAGGCCATACATGACTGTGATTTACATGAAAATCCCAGGAAGCTCATCCACTTCCTCTTGCAGCAATTGGCCCAGAATGATCAGGCCTTGGTCAATAACTGTCAGTTTCTGTATTTCCTGCTCACCCATCCTTTAGCACAAACTGGAGATGGATCAGAGAAAGTTAAATATGTTCTCCAGTCAATCACATGAGATGCCCTGTATGCCACCAAACACCAATCAGAGCATACCTGGAACCCTCTCCCCTCTTTTATTACTACAAAACTTTCCCACCTACCTGCCTGTCTTTCAGTCTTTTGCAAAACACAAGTCATAGCAGCTACTTTGTTGTTGTTGTTGTTAGGTGCCATGGAGTCAAGTCGAGTCTGACTCATAGTGACCTTCATAGGGTTTTCAATGGCTGACTGTTTTCAGGATTGCCGTGGGAGTGAGTTGCCAGGTCCTTCTCCCATTTTGTGGTGCTGGGAATCGAACTCAGGACCTCAGAGACTGCAGAGCAGTGCTCTACCAACTGAGCTAAATCCCAACCAGTCACCTACTTTAGCAAGCTCTAAATAAATAGCCTCTGTTGTCATTGAGTGATCTTGGGCTATTTCCACATCACTCAAGCCTCACTTTCAATTATATAGAAATTCTCTCTTAAAAAACTGAATGGATCTACCATATGATCCAGCTATAACACTACTGGGAATTTACCCAAAGGGAGATGGGTCATCATACCACCGAGACACCTGCATCTCCATGTTCAATGCAGCACTTTTCACAATAGCAAGGATATGGAATCAACCAAAGTGCCCTTCAACAAAAGAATGGGTAAAAAAACTATGGTACATATACACACTGGAATACTACTCAGCAATTAAGAAAAATGAAATAAGTTCATTCGCAGCAAAATGGATGGAATTAGAGAAAATTATTCTAAGTGAACAAACATAAGCTCAGAAAGAGAATCACCACATGTTCTCACTCATATGTGGGAGCTGAATTATAATTATAAAAGGGAAAATCCTATTTAAAGGTTGGATCAAAATAAAACAAACAAACAAACAAAAAACTAAGAATGGTGTCAGTATAAATGGTCTAGAAAATACATGCAATTGTTCTGACAAGATAAAAACAAAGTTCACTACAGGAAAAGTTTCTACCTTAAACAGAACTGGAACCCAAGGTCATATAGAAAAATATTACCAAGTAAATGATAGAGAAGACTTAGATGGGGAGGGTGGAGGAGGAAGCATACAAGAGGGTAAGGGAGAACCTATATGAATAATGTACATCAAAATGCATATATGGAAATGTCACAATGAAAAGCATGTCAGAATGAATCACATTAAGGTGTACATTAAAAATTTCCAAAAAAAAAAAAAACTCTAGAAGTCAAAAAATATTTCTTTGTGTATAAACATTGTAAGTCATTGGCGGCTGTAAGATGTTGTGGGAAGTGCAGCTTGGGAGTGCTGGGGGCAGAGGATAAATAAAGAATAGTTGCAGTTATTGCCATTAAAAAAAAAAGAAATTCTCTCTTAAATTTAAAAACCATAGATATGTGCTCCATGGGGGAGGGAAAAAGATGGGGTCATGGAGGGTACTGTTGACCTAAGACAGGATGGTAGTGGAGTCACTATGTTTACCTGGGAGCACACTCATTGAGGTTTTTTTTGTTTTGTTTTTAAAGAAATTACTTTCAGATAGTAGCAGATAATCATTCACCAAGACTAAGGCAGAATGTGCCACTATGCTGGTAGAGATCCAAGAAAAGTGTCTTTCCTCATCTGTGCTCAGAGGACAGATGCTTTCCAATAAGACAATAGCAGGACTTGATGTCCCTCAATTTTTCACAATCCATTTCCTACTCTGTAGCCTACCTCTAATATAAGTAGACATTTTTAAACTCTCTGGTAAAACTGGCTAGCAGTTGAGGGGTTTCGGAGTAGGCAAGATGTCTGCCCAAAATGTAGGATTAGCACTTTATTTTTGGCTAAAACTGAAGTGAGGAGAAAGCTCAAAGGAAAAGCCACTTCTGTGGCTGCACAAATAGCAAAGTAATATGTGTAAATGTTACCAGGAAAATCTACAGAATGTTTGCAAGCCTAGCCATGTAAATGTTATTTTTAAGACTCTAATTAGAGGAAAATTTAATTAAGGCCAATAGAAAAAGATGTTTTTCAAAGTTAAGTAAAAATATGTCCTCTTATTAAAGAAATTGAAGGAAATGTTTCCTCAAAAATGACACTTTGCTTAGAATTCTGATCCATTAACACTGTTTTAAAATGACAATGAGTGACCAAAATGAACACCTTTGAGTGTTAAAATTGCTATTAAATGAAAAGTCTTTATTTTAGGAAAAAAATGAAATGAAATCCATTTTCATAGCATGAGACTTGAGAGAGAAAGCACATCTCATTATGTGCAAGGCATTTATAATCTGAGAGTCCAAGGTTCTCTATTACTGTATTTACTGCATCACAGCCATACCTTGACATAAGAAACTTCAGAAGTTTGAAAGGACCTAAATCCTTACCCACAGTTCATCACTTCCCACTGTAACTAGTTATCTGGTGGGCTACTATCCAATCTGCTTCAAAACTTACATGAAATGCACTATTTCTCTGACTTTATTGAAGGAAAAAAATCTTCTTTTCATGATAGTCCTGCTTTGAGATATTATTACATGGTGAGAATGTGTCATTCTTGCCCTCTTTTTAAAAGATTCACAGTGCAAATATCATTCAAAGAGGAAAATTACATCACCTCACTATGAAGATGAGCTTTAGTTCCTCAATCACTAATTGACAAACTTAACCAAATAATAATATAAATGTCATATCTCTGTTGAACAGGACACAGAGCAGTGGCTTTGATTTGGTCATAATTTCCATCAACTATGAGCCTTGATGTCTGCTATCTTACCCGTGCAGCAAGGGTCTTATCTAGGATGTGAATTTCATTGGAAAGTTGGCTGTCTTGAAAAGGAGTGAAGGGAAGAGAAAGAAAAAGTAGACTCAGGACTAATGGCATTTTTACTCGTGAACAGTTCAGATTAACTCATAAAGAACAGGAACATTTTCATGATCAAGTGATGGCACTCTTTGCTGTCTCCATTTCTCATTCTTTGCCAGTAGCTTGACCAGCCAGGGTGACCTTCTGCCATAGCAGTGTGGGCATCCACACTGGTTCTACAGTATACTTCTTGTCTCCATGTAGTTACATATAGTGCTATGTATTCAAAAACCACTGAATAAATATGTATTAAAGATAATTCCTTCCCTTTTCTTGCTTAGACTTTTGCAATCTGCTGATATTTATTGAAATAGAACATGATGACGAGAGTGGCAGGAGTCCTTCGCTATGGCTCCTTACATCCATAATGGAAAGGAAACTACCTGTGCCCTCTCCTGTATGGGTCTGGGACCAAGAACTGTAGGTAACCTTCCCCAAACTGCTCCCTCCCTCCTCATGATCTTCTCTCTGATCACAATCATCCTTGAAAAGTGTACAGGTTAAGTTCCTCCCAAACTACATTACATATTATTCAAAAACTTATGCACATTCATCTATGATGATATATCTACTTTGTTGCATATACATGTGATCCGCAGCCATTGCTGTTAACTTCAGTTTGGCATTTAGGTTATCATTCATGATATGTCACTCAAGATTTCAG
Organism: Pedetes capensis; assembly: GCA_007922755.1. NCBI lineage: Eukaryota > Metazoa > Chordata > Mammalia > Rodentia > Pedetidae > Pedetes > Pedetes capensis. Next base: position 55,304 of record VMDO01004369.1, read on the forward strand.
GGATTTCAGGGGAAAAATAAATATATTTATATATTTTTTGTATATATGTGTATATATATATGCACATACACACATGTATATTGCTTTAATGTTGCTGGTATTTTATTCTAAGTTCTTTTTATGTACTTATTCAAATTAATCTTCACAAATTGTAAGCTATTTGGAAGAAGTACATTGATTATTCCACCTCACAGAGGAGAAGATTGAGGCATAGAGTGGTTAAGTAACATGCCCAAGATTTCTCAGCCAGTAAGTGTCCAAGTCAAGCTCAAACCCAGGCGTTTGGCCATATACTCTGAGCTGTTAATCAGGTACAGACAGACTCTCCACTGAGGGCCAACCCTGTATGTTCCTTTTCTCTTTGTTCCCGGGACCTAGTGTGGGGCCTGGAATGTGAGGACACTGAAATGCTCAGCTGACATGATCCTTTCACAGGTTGACCCTGGTATCATTTCTACACCACCAATCTGGCCCCCTCTTTCTTTCCAGTGTACTTCTTCCTGGAATAATCAATAAAGCAAAGGGGATAACAGCATGGTGATCATATCTTTGGCTTCTAATCTGTTCCTCACTGAGATATGTATCTCCTTCAGTCCCTCTTTCTGTTTCTAAATGAAATGTGAGATATCTATGTACTAAACAATAAAAAAAGCCATAATCAACTATCCATACAAAATTCAATAGCCTGGGGGTTGATTTAGAATAACTTTCTTTGAATAGTTCAGTTTAACTTTGACTTAGTCACAATCTTCAGGAATTTCACTCGTTACAGAAGCCAGTATTCTTAGAGTACAATGCTATCCCAATTCTAATCCCCTTCAGTGAAATAAGTCAGTTCCTTTTCCCTCAGAATATTCTTACTTCATCTAGGCAACTAAAATTTTTTCTATTCTACTCAACTTGGAAACCAAAGAAAGATATGCATACCTTCTATGTGTTTCCCGGACACAAGAAAGTGTTAATAGTTTGAACATTGGAAAGGCAATGATACACTTCCTGGAGCATATGTACATGTTCCCCAAGAGGTCAAGTAACTTTTCTTAATCAGAGGCCTATTACAGAGTAAAGAGGGAGGCATTCAAGAAACTTGTACTTCATCACAGATTAAGCAAGTGAATCATGAGCATCCAAATAGAGTTTGGCCAGGAGTATACTCAATAAGATAAGAATATGGGTTCAAGAGCTCAAAATCCATCAGAGAAGACAGACTCTCTTCCTCGATGTGTTAGTTGCTTTAAAAGACTCTGCACAATTTGTTACATGAATAAACACATAACAATCAGCTACATAAGTTGCTGATTCCAATGCAAAATGAAAACGTGGGGCCCCTGTTCATAAAATATTAAGAATTTGAAAATGGGTTAGGGTAAGCCTACAGCCCTTGGATTACACACCCATGAAGCCAGCCCTACACACGTGGAAGAAGTTACGGGATCAGAGTATGAGGCATTGAGAAAGCACCAAAGGAAACAATACTAATGTGGCTTTTGTAGGATGACTAGTAGAAGTTTGACATACAAAGAGGGTTGGAAGGACATCTTGGGGAAGAAAAGAGAGCTAACAAAATAAGAAAGCAAGGTATGTGAGAGCCAATTGTCAGTCTGTTTGGAGGATGACAAGCTGTGTGGCCAGAGTGTAGACTGAGGCAAGTTGAGGCCATGGTATGAGGAGCTAAGTGAAAAGAAACCCCAAAAGGACAAGACAGAGTTAAGTTTAATGAAAATTTCACTACTTACTCCCTTTGAGATTTTGAGTAAGTGATGTCTTTGAGCTTCAGTGTTTCCACCTGAAAACTGGGAATATCTGGCTCAATCATTAGCTGTGAAATGTTAAATAGGTCCCTTTTCCTCTTTCAACCTTAGCATGAGAGACTAGGGCTGGAGAAGTGGTTTCAAACAGCTCTGAAGAAGACATGAATGAGGATAAGGGAAAGTCTTATAGGTGCATCTCATTCTTCCATCACACATCTGAAGTAGAGCACCCTCAATTTATGGACGACATCCATAGGTGTGTGCATATGCATGCATGAACACACATGCAGAAAGACTTCACAAATGAGAGAAATCTCATTAGGTAGCAAGGCTTGACCTGGCAAAACTTTGACAACCTGGGAATAGAAGGTGAGAAGCGTTCTATTCTATGAAGATGACTTCTCCCTCATATACTGTATTGTCTGTATTCCTTCTATGTTCACCATGAGAGGTCAAGAAGGAAAATCATGGCCCAATCCTCAAGGAAATTACCAGGGATTGGAAAAGACATGACCAAGCCACCTGAGTAAACAGCAGCAGGATCTTTCCTCCACCCACTGCTGCCGTGAGCACAGATATCCCCATGAGACCAATATAAATGGATGAGATTGGACTCACTCTGGGAAGGTTTAAGGAGCACACGAATTTAAAGTAGAGAAGGGAGAATAGACTCTGAGGTGGCAGAAAATTGGCGTGAGCAATTGGATAAGTAGCAAGCCTTGCTTTCTTGGGGTAAAGGCTATAAACAGGCACTGGGTTAGCAGAGATTACATCAGAGTGCCAGCACTCTTTGGACAAATGAACAAGTTGGCAGATGCACCCGGGGTCACTTCCTGTTACTCAGAGGCTGAATATTTTCATAGCCACAGCATTTCTTGAAACCTGAGAGGCCATATAACTGTATCCATTTGTCAATATCTATGCTGCAGTAATCATTTAAGCCTACAAGGGCAAGGAGAAGTAAAATCAAGACTCCCAGGACAATCATAACTCACCCACATAGCTCATATGCGTTCATTTGGCTTCTAAGAGTATTGCTTATTTTATGGCATGTGCAGTATGTAAGAATTTTCTTAAAATTAGATCAAATTGCCCTTAATCAGAAATATGTCACACAATAGTCTTTTTCTCCAAATGACTATTTTACTCAGTGGCACACAGCCTGTGTCATTAAGCCCAAAATTAAAGAACATGTAACAATTAGTATTTTTCATTCCTTCTGGTTCTATTTGGTTGTGCCTTCGTTTGGGGGACGGGGAATATCTGGGGTTCTTAGGGAACCATCTGAGTAATGTTATTCCAACAATTTGGAAATCTTATCCTCTTTAAAACGTGTAATTGTGTACGAAACAAGGTGGGAGAAACTGCCTTTTTCCTCACATTTTTCCCAATGCAGAGGCTGTGATGAAATTGAGATAATAGAGATTTATGTCTGCTGGGTTGGCAGTCACTTTATATTTACTTGGTCTATGAGATTGCAATCAGATTGGAGGCTCCCTATCCAGGAATGTGTTATTTGTTATTTAAATAACTATACGTGAGCAAATCAGATATGGATAAGATGTTTCCATTATCAATGTGTGTGTTAGTTCTGATTCCTGAGGTCTTGGCTTCATCTACCATAGCTATATCAAAGCTGCTATTTTTGGTTATGTGTTGGCAGTGGATGAGAAGGAGATTTTGCTCTTGTTAACTTCTCAACTAGTAACAACAAAGAAAAAATTTAATAAAAGGAAATGCATGTTGTGTTGTAGTCTCGGTTCACAGACAAACCCACTGCTTGATAAGGAATAAGAGAAAAAGGTACAAAGAACTCATAAAAGCAGAAGAAAGTTATTTATACTATGTAAACCTCAATTTCTAAAATGTAAAATGGGGGACTACTTATATTTCCATTTTTCTTTCTGGGACCTGTTGTCAATTTATTACCAATAATCCCAGCTTCAAGTAGAAAAAAAAAAGTGTAGCATGCAAACCTGCAACTTTACAAACTCTATTTGATCTTAACTTTGCAAACAGAAATATGTGTATCTACCGATAGTTACAGTGGCAGTCAGGGCCTTGTTTACAAGACTCCAATTGATTTTAGTATTTTAACAAGAAACACTGAAAACATAAGCCTCTTTTAACAAGAACAGTCTGGCAAAGACATTCTTGTCACTATTACAGAGCCCTAGGCTGGTGGTTATTTTCACAGCTACCATGAATAACTCCTACTCCTCCTCTCATTAAGGAACTCCAAATCCCAGGTAGGAAGTTCCATCTGGCAGAGGCCAGATCATATGATTGCTTGTGCCCTGCTATGAAGCCATGGGGAGAAAAAGAATCTTCTCTGTTTATATTCCATAAAGGAAAGAAATCATGCCTTATAATACTGTGCCAGTGGGTATTCTCTTTTAAATGAGTAAAAAGGGTATATACTGGAGTCTCCTCAAACTACGAAGCCTCAGTACTACTTCCTTATTATTTATTTTATTTTAAAAGAGATAATTATTGTATTAATTTAAAAAACATAGTACTAGACATCTTTATGTTCATAGTATTTGCAATTGTCTTCAGTAAACTTTTTGTTTCTCATTTTAGATTCAATGGAAAGATAAAATTGAGGGAGTTTTTATCTTTCCCTATGATGTCAATACATCTCTCTGAACTCTAAGTACTTTAAAATGGCTAACTCCCCCCTTTTAACTGCAAGCTCCATAAATACCATTCTCATTTCAAAATGGACTATGGCTATACCGCAGTATCTGTGAATAATTGATTCTAGGACCCCAGCCTCTCAGATACCAAAGTCTAAGAGTGTTCAAGTTCCTCATATAAAATGGTATAGTATTTCCATATAACCTCTGTACATGCTTCTATATACTTTAAATCATCACTACTTAAGAGGCAGAGGGTTAGCTCAATTGATAGAGTGCTGCTTTGAGCTCTCTGAGGCCCTGAGTTCAATCCCCAGGACTGCAAAAATAGGAGAAAGACCTGAAAGCCCACTCTAGATACAATCCTCAAACAATCTACCACTGAAAATCCTACGAGTAGCAGAGAGGCACTGACATAGTGCTGGGCATGGCACATTGTCAGGGAGTATTTTGTTCTGTTGTATATAGGGTCAAACCCAACTTTACAGCACCCAACAACAACAACAACAACAGGTTGCTTAAAATACCCAACACAATGTAAATGCTATGAAACGGTTGTTACACTGTATTGTTTAGGAAATAGTGTTGAGAAAACAGCCTGTACATGTTCAATGCAGACCTAGTTTTTTTTCTTGAATATTCTTTATCTATGGTTGATTGTATCTATCACAGATGTGGAACCTACTGGTGAGAAAGGCTGAGAGTGCTTTCTAAGTCCTCAAGAAGCTAGTGTAGATGGGGTCCCAAAGTCCCTGGGCATTCTAATTTAGAAAGTGGAAATACTCATCTTTTCTCAGACCTTTTTGCAGAGAAGTTTGTATGTAACTAACCTCCAGCTCATGATATTGTAGGGAAGAATTGGGAGGAAATTGGCAAAAACTCCCAAACTGGGAAAATGGCGTTTGAATATCTGGTTTGTAAATTAGAAATCTAGGGAAAATGAAAGTAACTTGGTTGCATGTTTGTACAAAACCCTTCCTGATTGGACAATTGGACTGAAAGCTGATTGGCTCAGGCCATTCCATGGACGAACTATATAAAGAGCTGCGCTGCGGCAGCTTGACCTCTCTCTCCTTTTTTGGCACGGCCTTTCTGGCATCCCTTTCTGTGCCTTCTCGCCTGTTCCTGCCCGGACCACAGATGAGGACGCGCCTCTCCCGCTGCTCTCCCCCGAGCTTTTGATGAGGTAAAAACGCTCTCCCGTTGCAATCCTCAACAAGGAAAGGAATCTGCTCTCCGTCTAATCACCGAGGAAGCGGCAGCTGTCTCCTCCTGACCACCGAGACGACCAACAGGTGTTTGTCCCTGGAAGGCAAAAGTGCCTGAGGCTTTTCCTTTCTCCCGTCTCCACCGGGGTCCCGAGGGCCGGGGGAGTCTGCACCCCTCACCTGAGGGTCCCTAGTAAATTGTGTTTAGTATCTGTGTGCGCGGTGGAGCAGCCCGTCCGAACCTTCAGGCCAGACCGGGAGGCGCGCGCCCCACATAGATTTGGCGCCCGAACGTGGGGCCCAACATAGTTGGTGGCCCGTACAGGGACCCAACAGATATATGTGCAGAACTCAGTCAGGGAAGCATCTGTAAAGATTCTTGTTTTCTGGGATTAAAGTATAGATGAAGCTGAAGCAATCCTTCTCACTTTTCTTTACTGTCTACCAGGAGCATAGAAATTATCCCAGCTGAAGTGAAAAGGCTAGCCTTGGGGGAAAATCCAAAGAACTAAAGAATGTGAGCCTTCACATCTTGGTCTGATATTGCTGGGCCCAGGGCAATCTACATCCAGACTCAGACTTCTTGCCATCAAGTCCAGTTATTCCTCCTTTTCTTTAGGTCCAGTGTCAGTCAAGTGTGCTGTCACTTACAGCTGAACTTTCCTAAGTGATATGATTGTTTTAACAATTCACATTCATTCATCACTGGGACTTTGAAATACCAATATTGCTACAAGTTGAGTGTTGACTTTGGACTGGCAACATGGGAGTGAGAACCATGGGAACCTATAACCTCAAGGAGAAAAATAATATAATGAGAGGCCTAAGTAATGTAATTTGGTAAAATAGAGTCATATTCACTGAGTTATGAGAATACAAGTTAGGATGTAATTAATTTTAGACTATATTTCATAAAATAGAATAGTCTAGTAAAAGACTCAATAGACCAAGTTGTGGTCTATTAAATAAAGTGACAGGAATACTTATTGCTTTACAATAAGTAATCATTTATAATGAATACTGAGAATAACGTTTGTTATATAGGTCCTTTTACATAGTAGTACAATTTTACCTGGGCTGGGATTTAGCTCAGTTGGTAGAGCACTGTGCTGCAGTCTCTGAGGTCCCAAGCTCAATTCCCAGCACCGCAAAAATGGGAGAAGGGCCTGGCAATCCACTCCCAGGGCAATCCTGAAACAGTCAGCCATGGAAAACCTTATGAAGGTCGCTATGAGTCGGATACCAACTCGACAGCATCTAACAACAACAACAACAATAATTTTATCTTAGAAATTAGTATGACGTGGATATACATATATGCATAGGGAAAACAGAGCCTCAGAGACCCTGAATCAGGCTTTCTCTATCCTGGCACTGTTACATTTGGGGTCAGATATTTCTTCATCGGAGAGGGCTGCCTTGTGCCCCTTGTGATGTCAAAAAGCACTTCTGACCTCTACCAATCTATAGCATCACCTGCCTAGATCTTGCCGATAGCACCACCACCCTGAGGTATTGTTGTTGTTGTTGTTGTTAGGTGTTGTCGAGTCAGTATCCAACTCATAGCGACACTCTGTACAACAGGGGAAACACTATTGTCAGTGCTTCTCTGCTGTTCATAGGGTTTTCAATGGCAGATTGATTTTTGGGAGGGGGTTGCCAGGTCCTTCTCCCAAGCCTACAGCTTCTGGTGTTCCCAGGCGGTCTCCCATCTAGGTACTAACCAGGCCTGACCCTGTTTAGCTTCTGAGATCTGACAGGATCGGATGCCACACGGCTATGGCTGCAGGCCACCCTGAGGTATAAAAACCAAAAATCCCCTGAGATGAGTGGATAAAATACCACTATCTCCCCCACTGAGATTTGCTGGTCAAGGTGATTTGCACAGTTACTCAGAAAGTGTGACAAATTAAAACTAAGACATATTCCACTGGATTCCCTGTTCTATGGTCTTTTCATGGGAGAACTTGGACCTAGAGGATAAGATTACCTAATTACTAAGACCACTAAAGTGGTCACAGTCAGGACTCCCCAGACATTCAAACATGTACTTTCCAGATATTAAATCAAATCATTGAGTATTAAACAGACACCACATGAACAGGATTACATGAGAAGACCTATTAGTCATATTTCTCACAATATCTGACATTGGGCCAAGTGTACTTCTAATAGGAGGAATTTAAATGACTATATGTTAGTATGTTGTTATTGTTAGGTGTTGTCAAGTTATGTCTGACTCATAGCTACCCTCATAGCGTTTTCAATGGCTGATTGTTTCGGGAATGGATTGCCACATCCTTCTCCCATTTTTGCAATGCTGGGGTTCAAACTCAGGTCCTCGGAGAATGCAGAGCAGTAATCTACCAACTGAGCTAAACCCCAGCCTATATGTTAGTGTAGTAGAATTATAAGATTAATTTAGCCTTTGTCAATTTTGTATTCCAGTTCAGGGCAAACTTTTATGTAAAGGGCGAGGTAGTAAATATTGTAGGCTTTGTGGGACATATGGTCTCTGTCACAATTACTCAAATCTGCCTTTGTAACTAGAAGGCAATCAGAGATAATGCACAAATGAATAGATAGAACTCATTTCCAACAAAACTTTATTTACAAAGTTGATTGTAGCCCATGGGTCATAGTTTTGATAAATTGTCTGCTCTACTTCAGTGAACTAGTTTATTTATTTTACTTGAGTTTATTTCTTTGCTGGGTCTTTTTTGCTGTCTATGCCAGTATTTAAATTGCAGTCCACAAGCAAAGGCACAGGAAATGGAATTTCTTTATTTTAGCTTAAATTAATTTTTTTCTTTTTCTCTCTTTCCTCCTTCCTTCCTTCCTTCCTTCCTCCCTTCCCTTCCCTTCCCTTCCCTTCCCTTCCTTCTTTTTCTTTGTTTTTCACTACTGGGGGGTTAAACCCAGAGCCTCTGCATGCTAGGCAAGTGCTCTACCACTGAGTAGTACCCTCAGACCTTTTCTTATTCTTTATTTTGAGATAGGGTCTCCTAAGCTATTCAGGCTGCCTCTAGCCTCAAACTTGAGATCCTCCCTTGTTGGCCTCCCAAGTAGCTGAGAGGACAGGTGTGCACCACAGGGCTGGGCTTTAAACTAATTTCTGCATTCTGGTGAGTGCAATCTAAATGTCAGCCAATTCAGATTTGCCTTAGTTTATTCATAATCATTTTGGGATTATCCCATTGATTTTAGGACTTTTTTCTACCAGCTCATGATGTTTCCTTCCTTTTCTAAATTGTGTCTCTGTGTTGGAAGGCTCTGAGAGTGCCAGGCATGGACACCACAATAAAGGAATAACTACTGGGTCTCCTGCTTTTATTTGCCTACAGGCCTTAATATTCCTTCTTGTTTCTGCTTGTTGATCTATAATGCATTCCTTATTTTTATATAGGTTTTATTATTCCTCTACTATTTTTATTACTTCAGTAAGGCAAGGCCAAAAGATCAGGAGCTGATTGGTATGTTTCTTCAGCCCAGGGAAAGGCCATTTAACTGTCATGCTCACTGATTTCAGGAAAGAGCACAGCCATAATGGTCACATGCTATACCACCAAGGTTGGTCAGGAGGCCAAGAGAAAGTGCCAGTGTGGGCAATAGACTTCACTGTGGCTCTCATGGGAATAAACAGACATAGCAGCTGCAGCAAGTTTAGGATAGGACAGTTTGCATAATGTCAGTGGGCTCCGGTATATAGATGCTGCCTCTAGTTATCTGGTGCCTGGCTGGCCATGGGTCCATTACATGAAGAGAGACCCAGACTATGAGAGCCCATTAAATGAGGTGGTTGGGAGTATGGGCCCTGGATTGGTTGGTTTGCATTTGAAAAGCCAGCTGAGTGGGTAAGGCAATGGGTTTGTTTTAGTTGTAGAACACTTGCCTAGCATGTGTGAGGGCCTGAGTGTGATCCCCAGAATCACAAAACAAGCAAACAAACAAACAACAAACACCCTGCTCTCTATGCCATATCTACCCTGCTTTGGGGCCCATTGTGGAAGTTCTAAGCACTTCATACCACACCCAGGACAGGGGAACTTGGTAGAGCTACTTCATACCACTTGAGAATTTTTCTAGAAATTTCCTCTGTGTGACATTGTGGACATAGCCAAGTCTGGCTGCCTTGTCAAAGTCTGATTAGGAAGCATGGCACAGATCAACTGTTCCATTTTACCTCCCAGACTGACTGGGGGTTCCTGGTCTCACCCAGAGAGAGGGGACAGGACCCCTTGCCTGAACACTGCATAGATTCAAAATCTTGCTTTCCTCTGGCTTAACTCTCTCATCCAAGATGGAGGAATTAAACTTTTCTGCGGGGGTAAGGATGGGTAGGAAAAAAACTTACCCTTGCTAACTTTGTATTGTTTTCCATCTGTTGTTTGCCATAACCTTTATGCCTTGTGCCCCTCAGGACTGTGGATTTAGAAACTCAAAACCAAGTCTTTTGAAACTCACAACACTTTCTCTCATACTACTGTCTCCACCACAATATTAAAAAAAATCTTTTTCCCCCACTCAAAAGCTGAGCTCTGACTCTTGTTTTGTCTTTTGACATTTTCTTTTGCAATCTGAGATCAAGAGCCCTGGGCACAAGAAACACATTGACTAATACCCTGAAGCATTATCTTGCCATTTATACCACTGGGTACTCTCTTGTTTCTCTGGCTTAACTTCTGCCTTGAGTGCTCTGTGGGAACCCTTTTACTTGTAACTCCTGGTCCTGCTCTTGCTGGCAAAATCACATATCCTTCCCCCAATGGACCTGTGCTCCCATTGCTAATTCTCCCAGATACATAGACATGAAAATGAGTTTCCACCCTTGAGAAAAATTAGGAGAATTAGGATTCTGAAACTTTCACCTAATATAAAGTTTCTCTTTTAATTTTTCTCTTTACAAACCTTGTTACCAGAACATTTGGATGAAAAGGGAAACAATATGTCAGTTCTCTAATCTGTATACATTGAGAGTCTTATAAAGTGAAAATTTGAAGGTAGGTGAGAAACTAAAATGAACCAAGCTAGTGCCTTTGTGTGCAGCCAAATGTGGCCCCTGCATACAAAAAGAACTGTCTGCTTTTCATGCATTTGTCCTTTCATTCACTTGATTTATAAATATTTATTGAGTACTTGCTGTGTGCCAGGAACTAATCTAGTCACTGAGGATACATCAGTGAACAAAAGAGACAAAACTCTCCACTACCCTCAAAGAACACATGTTCTAATGGCAGGAAATAAGTGCTTAATTGCTAACACTTTAATAGAGCTTATTATGTGCCAGGCATTGGTCTAATACCCACAATCGCCTGATGAGACAGTTACTATTGTTTCCATCCCTGTTTTTCAATAATGTTTAGCAATTTGCCCAAGATTTGGGGAGCTAGCAAGAGATAGAGTGAGAACATGAATCCAGGTAATATGTCTCCAGAGTCCATCTCTCAATAACTCAGTCTACTCTCTCGAACTTAGAAGTAAATTATAGAGGATGTTAAGAGGCAATGATTTCAATGGGAAAAAGTAAGTAGAAAAAGGGAATGGAATATAGTAGGGGAGATTGTAATCTTAAACCAAAGAAAACTTTAGTCAGGTGTCTCATTTGAATAGAGATTTGAAGGTGGTGAGAATGCAAGAGATAAAAATCTGCAGTGAAGGTGTTCAGGGAAGAGGAGCAGCAATTATGAAGTTCCTGAGACTGGACCAGGCCTGGCATTCACAGGAGCAATTTGCACACTACTTCATCAAAGCAGAACATGCCTGTTCATCAAAACATTCCCATCTTTGAACCTTCCTACCACTTTGGGGAAATGCAAAGCTTTCAAAAGTGATCCATCATGTTACCTTTTAAAATAATTTCAAAGCAGTATTTCTTATAATTTGCCCTTCTACAATTGGAGAAAATGGACAGGCAGGGAGGCACACACCTGTAATTCCAGCAAGTGGGAGACTGAGGCAGGAGGATTATGAGTTTGAGATTAGCCTGAGGTATATAGCAAGATCCTGTCTCACAAAACAAACAAAAAAGAAAGAAAAGAAGGAAGAATGAAAGAAAAAAAGAAGAAAGGAAAGAAAGAAAGGAAGGAAAAAAGAAAAGGAAAAAGAAAAGGGAAAAAGAAAAGGAAAAGGAAAAAACAGGAAGGAAAAAGGAAATCAATGAAAGAGACTAAGAAGAGTTAAAAAGGGTGAGAAACAAAAGATATAAAGATATGGAATGCTATCAATCCTTGATATCATTAATGATTTATTATAAGGAATTGATAAAAATTTTAGGCAAGTGGATATAAGAATAAGCTTGGATTTTAATGTGTATTTCTTTTGGGATGAGAATGATAATTCTGGTTAATTTTTCTTAAAAATATCTAAATGTTATGGCTTGAATAGCAAAAATACTCCTCTTAAAAATGTAGGCATCTGGCCAGTGATAAATCTGAAGGATCTGACCTACTCCAGAAAAAGAATTTGAAGAGCTGGTCTTGACTAAAACTAGGTTGGTGCTTATTATTGCATTTACTCTGCCCAGGCCATCTCCAAACTCTTCACCAACCAGTTGATATTGTTCCTGACTTACAGGAATTAGAGATTAAACAGCTTGCAACAGGCTGCCCAGCCAGATCCTGGCAGAGCTGATGTGAGGCTTATGAATGCCTGGCTGTTTTGCTCTTCTCTGTAACAGATGGCTTGTTTCTAAGGATGAAGTTCTTTACTTTCTTTCAAGTATTCTTTGGGTTGTATAAGGAATGGGGGTCCTGGCAGCACAATATGTACCTTCCTCAGTTCTAGAAGACTTTCATCAAGGTCTAATGAGAAGAGATCTTAGACTCAGAACCAAGAGCACAGGACATTAATTCCAGCCCTTTTTACTAACTAGTAATGCCTTTATAAAAAAGGCTTTTTATCCTCTTCAAACCTCACTTTTAAAATGAAGAAATAATTGCTATTCCTAGTGTTTTCACAAGGTATTGTTAGAAGAAAGTCAGACAATAGGTTGAAGTACACTGAAAATTAAAGTCTTTAACAATAAAAGGGTTTTCTATTATTCTGTATTATTTTTCTTATCTTTTTATCTTTTTTTTTTTAATCCAGTACTGGGTAATTGAACCTAGAGCTAGTGTTCTGCCATTGAGCTATACCCCTAATCCCTTTTTATTGTTTTTGTTTTGAGACAGGGTCTCGCTAAATTTCATGGGCTACCTCTAGCCTGGAACTTGCCATCCTTTGGCCTCAGCCTCCCAAATCATTGGGATTACAGGGATGCACCACACTGTGTGGACAGATTGGGAAAATCTTAGGAATTATTCATGAATAAAAAGACAGGAAGGTGAGCGCTGTGGCATTCACCTGTAATCTCAATTACTTGGGAGCTGAGGCAAGCAGATCACAAGTTCAAGGCCAAAGGCAGGTTGTGAAATTTAGCAAGACCCTGTCTCAAAATAAAAACAATAAACATAGCCTGGGAGTGTAGCTCAGTGGCACAGCACTTGTCTAACGTGCACAAGGCCCTCAGTTCAACAGTGCCCAATAGTGGAAAAAAAATTTCCTAATCTGTTATTCTCTTGGCTAACTTCCTAAACTTCCCTACCTTCCTGTCTTCTTTATCTACATTTACTATTTAAGCTATTGTCTTCAAAACTGACTAATTTTTAAATTAAATTATTTTGAATCAACTCAATTACCTAAACACTGCTTAATAATGTGGTATAAGTATTATATTGTTTAAGATTTTTCCTTCCGATACATCCCCATGCATGCAGTTAACTTGTATATATTCTTAAGTGACATTGGCTGGTGCTAACTTGAAAACAAGGACCCCAGCAGTCAACTAGATTTCATCCAAGGCTCTGACTGTACTTATCTGGCCACACTGCTCCCATCTGCCTGGACTAAATAAATGAAATGCAAGCAGCTGGTTCTCCCAGCAGAAGGGATGCTTATGCATTTGGGTGGAAGTATGGAATCCATGCTGAGTAAGACTTCGAAAAATAAGGGGATCCTAAAAAAGAAGCAATAAGTGAGAAAACACAAGAAAATGATGCTGTTCTGAATTAGTTGGAAAGTCAACCAAAACTCTTTAAGGAGACTACACAGTTTTATTTCCCCTATTTTTTCCTATTGTACTTATTTTTATAGGCAATGTTTAATGACCTTTTTTATAAGTATAACTTAGACGCAAAACTCTAAAAATTGAGTCATGAGAAAAATTTCTCCTCTGATAAATTATCTTGATGCTTAAGGATGATAATTGCATGTTAGTTCCTTTTTCCTTTGCCATCTATTCCCCTAAATCTGCCTGTCTTTTTCTATCTACCCTGTTTCCACCAATCCCTAATCTTGTTTACTTTTAATGCTTTTTATTTTTTTCCCAGATATACTCAGTGTGGTATCTTTCCCTCTCATACATGGTGATCTTTGTGAAATCAGGGATTATTCTCTTAAGTGGCATTTCTATACCCACCCTATATATTAATGTAAGTCCTCAATAAATTAATAAATGAATTTTTCAGGCTCACCTAATCCTGAATGGACTCCCTGTCCTCACTAAATTAGCATCAAATAATAGTGAATACATGCTATTTCTACTTCCGAACTTGAGTGCACTTGTTTCAAGCTATCTACTTCAGAGTCCTGGGGGATCTTATTTTCTGTGAAGAAAGAGTTGAAAAGCAATGTTTTTGTGAGAATTTATGGCCATATACAGTTGCAGACTGGGATCACAAAAAGCAGATGCTTAGACGGCATTTTGGGGGCAAGGTGTTTATTGCTTTTTGTTGGGTGCCATTGAGTTGGATCCATCTGATAGCAACCCTATGTACAACAGAACAAAACATTACCCAACAGTGTGCCATGCACATGATCTTTTATGTTTGAACCCAATATTGCAGCCACTATGTTTCTTCTCATTTTGAGTTGTGCCACATCAACAAAAGGAGGTCCCATGGGCTTTATTTCGTTCCTGTCCTTAAGATGGACTCTACTTTGAGGAGGCAACTCTTCCCCAGTCCCAGTCATTCCTTGAATGCTTTCCAGCTTGGGGGCACTCATTTTCCAGCACTATATTTGACAGTGCTTCTCCACTATTCATAAGGTTTTCATTGACTAATTGTTTTGGGAGTGGGCTACCAGGTCCTTCTCCTTAGTCTGTTTTAGTCAGGAAGCTCAGCTGAAACCTATCCACCAGGGTGGCCCTGCTGGTATCTGAAATATGGTGGCATAGCTTTCAGCATCACAGCAACACAGAAGCTCCCATAGCACAAGAAGCTGACAGACACATGGGGGAAAGTGTTTATTAGAGACCAAGAATCGTGAAAGTTGGGAAGGAGAAGCACCACTGTTAGAGATGGAGGTGCCACACTGTGACATAGGTTCAAAAACATCAGCCAGTCTGTGCCAGAGTCAGAAGAAAGTATGGATTGTCAGAGATATCCCAAATTGGTCGAAAATGGCTACATCTTTATATTGCCCTGTTCCCTGACACACAGATATGGCTATGACCCCAGATAAGGAGGTCTGAGCAGGTGTGGTCCTCCAAAAAGTTACTGACAGCTGGAGTTATTGGCTGACCACATGCCCCACAGCTCAGCAACAAATCACTTCTGAAATTTGTGTAGAATGTCTCCTCATCTGCTAATTGACTTGTCAGAGAATTATAACTGTATGTGTGGATTAAAAAGTGGATATACTGCTAAGTTAACTTTAGGGGCTTTAAGTCCACACTGAGCAGTATTGAGTCTACTATGAAAGTTACCTAAAAAGCATCTCTGTGGTTATTTCGTTCAGACCTCAGGGTTCATGCCCTGGCCACAGCTCTGTTATCCCTTCCTTATTGTTGTTAGATACCATTGAGTTGACTCCAACTCATAGTGACCCTAATAGGGATTTTAATGGCTGATTGCTTTGGGATTGCTTCAGGAGTGGATTATCATGTCCTTCTCCCATTTTTGTGGTGCTAGGATTGAATCTGGGTCCTCAGAGAATGCAGCATGGCACCCTACCAACTGAGCTAAACCCCAGCCCCATCCCTTCCTTACAGTAGGTTATAAGCAAGTCCTAAAACTGAAACCCTGTGCTTTTGTCCATTACCCACAGCAACTAGTTGATCTACTGCAACTGTAGTTGCAGAAAAGGTTGACATTATTTTGAGTGATAAAATTACTAACCCAAGTAACAACTATGCTGAGTGTGACTGTCCTCATATATCAGATAGTAACACAGGAGAAGGGGTCAAAGCCAGCTTGATAGGCTTCCCTGGGCATCTGCTGCTAGCTGAATTAGCAAGAAATGAATTGGAACTGTAAAAATTAATCAGAGACTTTGCACTTACTCAAACATTTATGAGAAAGCAGTTATAAACCATTGAAATAGGTTTCCTCTTTCTCTTGCATTCTCTTTCTCCGTGATCTTTTGTCCCTTTAACATGTGATGGTTCATCACTTTCTTGTTTGGACACTTTTGATTTTTACAAGTTTATTCCCATCTGGAGAATAAAGAGGGAAGAAAGAATTGGCTGGAATTGATTATATGAACTACACAGAAGGTCACTCTTCTGAAACAACTGCGTCTGTGAAAATCTGAAGCTGTCCCCAGTGGTCCATGAAGGTTGTGTAGTTTTCAAACATTCAGTGTTTTCTGAAGGTTCTTTTCTCCTGGGATTTCACGTATGTACTGACACAATTCATTATAGCTTCAGCAAAAGTGTCCCTGATAGCAATTAAAAATTAACTTAAAGTGGCCTGCAAGAGATGAGCAAAAAGAAGTCATCAAGAGCTTGGGCATTATTTTCTTACTATTTCAGATTAGTGGTTACTACAGTGTTGGGCTTTCCAGAATCACAATGAAGGGGTTCAAATGACATCTACATTAGCATTTGTTTTGACAGAAGGCTGCCAGAATTTGAGACAAGTTGAGAATGGGACTATTTGACTTCTTTAGATTCAAAAGCTTGGTGAGGCAGGTCATCTAAGGCATTGTCTATTCCTTTGGATTAGAGTTGTGGCCCAGTTTTTATTCATCCTAGCTCCAACAAGTGAAGTCACTACCATAATATACTTACAGGTATAATCCCTATATTAGCATCTCTGTTAGAAAGCTTCAAATTTCTATGTATATGTGCGTAGGCATGCATGCACACTCACACACACAAACATACGTCAGGGCTTAGAGTAAAAAGATATCACACTTCATTTGGCATAGCAATCACCAGGTGTTACTCAGCATAAATATTATACTAGATGGTAAAGTTTCCCCAGGTTTGTACACATATTTAAACTCATAAAATGGGATTTAAAATGGTAATGTTTATTATTTAGTATGTCAGCCTCTGCCCTAAAGTCTATGAGCACACATACACTATTTAATTACGTGATTACCACAACTGCTATCAGGTAATATTATTATTGCCATTTTACAGATAAGGAAATTGATTCATAAGTTTAAATAACTTGCCTAGGAGCACTCAACCAGGAAGAGGTAGAGCAGGACTAAAATAGGCTATTTGCAGCTCTGATACTGATGTTCACCAAGGCAGGAAATGACAGAATCTGAATTTGAACTCAGGTCTTTTGACTGCATGGCTTATACTTTCAACCACCTCTACAATTTTGGAATTTAGAAAAAGGCCTAAGAATTATTTTGTGGGTAAACTGGGCTCAGCACTGGGCTGGGGGTAGAGCACTGGGCTTAGTGGCAGAGCACTTCTCTAGTGTGAGTGCAGCCCTGGGTTCAGGCCCCAAGTAATAAGGAAAAAAAGGCAGATAATGTATGGAGGCTGAACCCAAGACCAGACACACACATACCCACAAAAGAAACTAACTAACTAACTAACTAACTAACTAACTCAAATTCATTAGCTGTCCTCTGCCTAATTCATGATTGCTCACAGACAAGGAAATGTCTTGTCCCAAAGGTTTTCTCTCTTTTTCCTGCATTGCCTTCATGGCACCCAGGCTCTAGGTTATTGGGTCTCCCCTGAAGACTCAATTGTATGTTTTGATTCCAAGATAATTGGGATACCAGAATTGTTCTTCCTCCTTCTAATTTGAGCTCTGATCTTCTAAATATTCCAAAGTGAGCAGAGGGAAGAAGAAAGGGAAGCCTTACCTCCCAGTCTTTTCCATGGGCTGCTATTTTCTTTTTTTTCCTTAAGAGACAAAACAATAAAAACAAAACAAATTTAGCTACCCCTTCCCTAGGAAATTCCTTTTCCAGAGTTCTCACTCACTAATTTGGTGGTTCCTGCTGGTAACAGATCCAAAGTGTCCTGTATAATTATTGTGATTTGCACAGGGAAGAGACTGGGAGGAAATCTCTTCTGCAGGAGCCACCAGCAGAAATGAAAGAGGCAAGGGACGTTGTAAAATGTCAACTCTCTCTAAGAACAAGAGCCTTTCTTGCCAAACCTACTCTGTGCCAGTCATCAAGAAATAGAACATATTGCCATTCTATAGTGATCTGACACTCAAAAGCTTATTATAATTCTTAAGATCCCCTATTTTGCTCTGTGTTGTTGTAGTAGGGGGGTGCAGTGGGAGACTGTGAGACAGCCACAGATGAGAAGTAAATAGCAGTTGTTATTGTTATTTTCCCTTGAGATGCCCCTTCACTCTCAAAGAACAACATGCTGTGATCTCTGGCCACCCTGGCTTTACATCATCCATATTACCCCACAGCAAGAACAGATTAATGTGTATTTTCACTGCCCCCAGAGAGTTACCCTTGAATCCTTCATTTATTGCTCTAGCACAATTGCTCAGAAGCAATAGCAGGGATTGTAAGAGTGCATACAATTGATTCCGATCTATCCATCACTTAAACATCAAGAGGATAAAAAAAAGGAAAAAAAAAAGAAAAAAAAAGTAAAAAAATAAATAAAACCAACCTCAAATCTACAAATGCTTTGTCTATTCCAGGTCAGGGAAAATCATGATGCAATTTGGCATGATTCTTCAACTTTAGAAAAGTTTCTCAGTGTTCAGTACAGAAAGTTTTGTGTTTATGAACATTCAGTAACAACATAATAGTGGCAGTGACAGGCAGTATTTTTCTTCTGCATTTGTAGAAGTGTTTACCTACTATGATCTATGGATTCTAGCATTAATATTTCTGATTGAGGCATAATAGAATTGTAAGTGGGATGATAGTGAAATGATTTTTCATGCAAAATAAATGAATGTTAATCGTTTAAGAGATTTGTCCTATTCCCCAAGAAGATCAGAAACAATAGGGACACCACCCTCAAGTTGCTTATAGTCTTGGAGGAGAAGGAAAAACTTTACTTATATAATGATAATAAACATAAAGGACTCTAAAGTGAATTTCAGAATTTACTGACTCATCTCTACCATTGTATTTGAGGCCACTGACTCTAACCTTTAATTTTCTTTCTCTATCTTTCTTTCTCCTCTCTCTCTCTCTCTCTCTCTCTCTCTCTCTCTTTTCCTTGTTTGTTTGGTTTTTGGAGAAAGAGTCCCACTATGTGTCCCAGGCTGGATTTTACGGTCCAAAGAATCAATGCTAGAAACTGAAAGACCACTAAATCTTGGAATTGTATGAAGATCATGGGGAAAGGAGAACATTCCAGGTAGAGAGAACATAGGGGAGTCAAAGAGATTACTAAAATGCTACATATGAGGCACAAAGATGGTACACCTGGTACTAAGATTTGTGACTTCTTCAACAACTATCTATGGTTAAATATGGCCTAAAAGAAGCAATGAAAAACAAAGGAAATAGCCTTTTCTACAAAAGAATACTGCACTGTAAAAATTCTTAGGTGTTTTCCCTCATATTTCCAAGGAACAAGCCTTTGCAACCACAATTTGATTTTAACTTCTTGAATGTGAAATTCCATATGTGTATATACTTTGCAGCCTGTGTGCTTTTAGAAAAAAATGGCAAATCTATTGCTTTCATACTTATATTAAAAATGCCAGATGTATAACCACAATTTAGGTTTGCTTTTTTTTTTTCTTTCAGCTCAAACAATAGTGTTTCCTTAAGCAAAATTGGCTTAACTTTGAGAGGGAGTGCTAAAACCTAATGTTTTGAAATCTTACAGAATAATTTGTTGGCAGCTCAAAATCTTGTTTTGCCAAGTTTTACTCCAAAATAATTTTCTTACTCAGAGTTGATATAGGGAATGGTGATTCTCACTTGAATATATGGCAGTTATACAAGTGAGCCACTTAGCATGCTGGAAGATGAGAAAAGACACCTTAGACTCATAGAAAGGGCCTAGTGTTTTGGTGATAAGGACCCTGAGGCCCAAAGGTATAGGTGATTAGTCTAAACTTGCATGGTGGATAAAGCAAGATGACAATTATGTTTAAGTTGACAAACTTAAAAAAAATTGCCCTAAAGAAAGAAAATTAGAGAGAACCCTGAAAGGATAGTGGCTTGAAGTGTCCCATATCCTTCTACTCAGGGGTCTGGCCTCAACTCAGCCACTTCTACTGGGGCCAATGGGCAAGGCTGAGCCTAGATCTGTTTCTATACTTTCTTCCCATTGGGTCAAAGTTCTAGGAGTTAGTGCAAAAACCCAAGGTAAAGATCTGACAATAGCCCTTTAGGAGAAAAAAGTTAATTTCAGCTCTGGTGAACTTTATCTCTTCTAAACTTTTGGATCCAAACAAGAGTCTAACAGTTAGGTTTGCTGAATTCTGCCTCTGAGACTTCGAGAGCACAAGAGCTGCATGGACTGTTGTGTGTACAATAAGCCACAGGCAGAGATGGTCATGCATTCCATCACTCTCAGAGAGACTCCTATGGACTGTGTCTCAGTGAGCAGACAGAAAGATGACATTCTGTTCAAAGGACTGACCAGTCAGAGGGCAGACTAAAGTGAAACAGACCACCAAAGAAATAGAGTTGCTTTTAAAACCAGAATTAACAGAAGTAAAGGAATATGTAAAGAGACCCAAATATGACACTTACTACAGGTCCTAGGGGCTGGGCTTTAGCTCAGTTGGTACAGCGCTACTCTGCAGTCTCTGAGGTCCCGGGTTCAATTCCCAGCACCACAAAAATGGGAGAAGGATATGGCAATCCACTCTCAAAGCAATCCTGAAACAATCAGCCATTGAAAACCCTATAAGGGTTGCTATGAGTTGGACACAACTCGATGGTACCTAACAAAAACAACAACAGGTCCTAGAAACAAAATCACTCTTTAAAAAAAATTAAAGATTGAATAATGATATGAAAGAAGGCTAGCATTATAAATGCTCATATTGGTAGCTTACATGATCAAATGGAAGAATATATTAAAGGACAGAGGAAAAAATGAAAAACTAAATACAAATCTGAGGAGAAATATGGGCATTTTGGAATGTTCCAGGATGGGAAAAGGACACGGATGCAGGAGAGATAATCATTAAACAAATAATGGAAAAATGTTTCCCTAAACTGAAGAATACCCAAATCAGGAGATTTGAACAGCACACTGAGTTCTAGATAAGACTGCTGAGATAACACATATACCTAGGTGTGTCCTCATAACATTCCTGAACTCTGAGTGTAAAGACCAATAAAATTTAATGCATCCAGACAGGAAGAAGTATTTTACAAAGGAAAGAAATTAGATGGTACTGAAATTTTGCAATACCAAAGCTATGAAATGGTAGAACAGTATCTACAGATGCTTAAGAATAAAGGACTGTGACTGTGACAAGATAGAATTCATTGACAGCTTATAAGAACATTATTTGCAGAGATTACCCATATATCCCACCGAGGAAATACAAAAGGACTCAAAACAAAGAATAAATAAATCTGAACTACATGATAGATGCACAGAAGAGGTAAAACTGGTGAGCAGAAAATTTGGGAATTGATTTATAATGAAGTGTAATTGAATAATGATAGATTATCTGAAGATGTATAAATTAAAGGATAGACAAGAATTCTTAAAATAGGACTACTGCAAATAAAATTCTAATAACTCTGAACCTAAAAGTACTAAATTATTCAAGGTGGACTTTGGATAGGAGAAAGGAGAGAAAAACATTCCCAAGGTCTCATATGGAATATAGATGGGCTTTAGAGAAGATATGGGTAAGGCAATAAGTTGCCTTATTGAAAAGAGAAAGGCAGGAAATAATAAAAAAGAACCTTAGTAGGGAGTTATGATCCTACGTTCATAAAATATCAAATTAAAATGCATATAATTATGACCATGAGGAAAAGGAAGGTAATCATTAATGATAGCTAAAATTATAGAACTTCTAATTGATCAAGGAGAGGAAAGGAAAATTAAGAAAGTTTATAACAACTTAATCATAAAATCAAGTTAAGGAGATAGAGAAAAGAAAACAATAATTAAAATAATAAATTTAGCCTTAGCAGGTTAAGATGATGGACAGATAGCACCCACCTGCTGACTCAGAGTAAAAGGAGAGCTTAAACAATAGTTTAGAACACACATTGATCAGTCAGATAGAGGAATAAGTTAGATAAGAGGTAGGTGTGTGTGTGTGTGTATGTGTGTGTGTGTGTGTGTGTGTGTGTGTGTCTCCATAGGTTAGGTAAATACCACCAATCCAGAAAAAGTTAAAATAAGGAGGAATCAGCAAGGCAGGTCAATGAGTGCACACTAGCAGAAATGTGGAGATTTGTTTGAGCAGAAAGAGAAAATTAGCAGCTACAGAGTCAAGCTGCCAGGAATCTCACCAACAATTCCTCCTGCACATGGACTGCACAGACAGTGGAGAGCATGAGGGGAGCAAAGAGATTGCAATCCAAGGTAGAGAAGAACTAGAGAAACCACAGTGGAAGATCTTCCATTGCACAGATCACAGAACACAGAATCAGCCCAGGGAAAATTTCATGCCTGAGTCTGGAGCTTGGATCCACCACAGAGTGCAAACCTGGCAACCCGCCAACATCCAGATGATAAGAAATGGGCAGCACTTCCCATAGAGAACAATTGGTGAGTGAGTCTTGAACACCAGGTGCAGCCGCCATACCCCTGCCATGAACTTCCTGGCTGTGCAGTTTGCAATAGGAGAATGGTGGGGCACAAGTCTCACACGGGAATGCAGGCTTCGGATCCACTGGGGGTGACACATTATCATCCCACCCATTGCAGTGTGGGATCAGTGAGCAAGCATGGTGGGGCTTGGGGCAGAGCATGCCTGGACAGTAGCTGTGGCCAGCAGCTACAACATAGCTACCATTCCCCTGCTATGGAGATCCCAGCCACACAGTTTGCAACAGGAGAGTGTTATGGCTTGACTCCCACATGGGAGTACAGGCCTTAGGTCCACTGGGGGTGGTTCATTATCATCCCACCCGCTGCAGCATGGGATTGGTGAGTGAGCATGGTGCAGCTTGTGTCTTGGTGGAGGGCAGAGCAGGCGGGGACAGTAGCTGTGGCTAGTGCCTACAGTATAACTGCCATTCCCCCACCACAGAGGTCCCAGAGGGATGCACAGTTTGGAACAGGAGAGTATTGTAGCTTGACTCCCACAGGGGAGCACAGGCCTCATATCCACCAGAAGTGATATGATATCATCCTACCCACTGCAGCACGGGATCTGCAAGTGAGCATCCAGCATTGAGATCTGGCTCGTGCAGCCATCTGCTCCTGCCATTTGGGCTGAGGTTGTGCTCTCTGAACTGAGATCTGGGAGCACAAGCTCTGTGGGGTAGACAGAACTCTCCACAGGACAGCATGGGCCACCCAGTCTCTCTGCTAATGCAGCACAGGCAGAACACACCACAGGGAAGATCTCTGAGAGCACCCTGAAACCTGGTCCAGCCTGAGAGACCTACCCAAACTTTCTGCCATCACTCCCCACCAGAGGGACACTGAGCAGAAACCCCTCCCCACAGACCTGCTGGCTTTCAGAGAGAGAGTGGATAGGGAAAATCTCTTTCCCTGCAGCAGAACTGAGAAATCTCAAAATAAAGCTGTCTTCATTACTTAGGAAAATTTACACAAGAGAAGAATGAAAACAGATCTATAGATGGAGGCACCAGCAGGGACAAAGTTGAATGACCCTGTATGGCTTCCTCTGACAGCAGCAGGCAGAAAGGAGAGACTGTGAAACACTGGGCAAGGATTCTTGCCTAAGAGAAGTGAGGCCAGGCCCTCTCAGTGGGTTGTAGACTGCTGCTGGAAGTAGGAAAGGCAGTTAAACCTGAGCTCTCTAGTATACCCTACTTCCTCATTCTCTTTTCTTTTTCAGTGTTCCTTTATGTGTGTGTGTACGTGTGTGTGTTGTTGTTGTTGTTATCCATGTTGCTTTCCTTCTGTTTTTCTTTGTTGCTTGTTAGATTTGTTATGTCATTTTTGTCTGTGTGTCTTGATCTACTCTTCTGTAGTTTTGTGGTTGTTGTTTTCCCTCTGTTTTTTCTCTGTGACTTGTTAGTTCTATTAAGTCATTTTTGTCTGTGTTTTTTTTAAAGATGTTCTTTTCTGTTCTGTTGTGATGTTGTTGTTCTCCTTCTGTTTTTGCTTTGTTTTGTTTTATTTTTCCTTCTTCTTTCCCCATCTCCTCTCCCTCCTCCCTCAGTAGAGAAACAGAGATTGTTGCTACCCTGACACCCAGTCCCATTGGAATAGCAAAGTGGAGAGTGGGAAATGGAGGAGTGGAGAGTCCAGGGCATGGAGAAAAGTGATTCAAGCTGATGGTTCCCTGAACCTAGGAGAACTGGTCCAGAGCAAGAATCATCTCGGGTCCAGTAGGGCTGGTGATTCAGAGTAAGAGCCCCACAGACTACATGACCTAGGAGTCATGGCTGTAGATGAATCAGGGGCTGGGAACACAAGGGACAGAGAGAAATTGTAGGGGACAGCACTGAATACAGTCTGCAGCAAATCTTAAACATTGGGAACTGAGGCTACAAGATACGGGGTAGGGGAGTGAGAGAAAAGTGCCAGATAGTCATGATCACTCAAACTCAAAGGAACACCAGAGAGAGAAGCTCTTCACACTTGGAGGAGGCAGATCCTAATTCCCAAATGAAGGAATGGGCAAGCTTCAGGAAAAAAAAATATTTGAAACATGAAAGGACATTCCAGATGCAACGATCCCATAAATCAAAGCCTCTCAACAGACATTACCAAATAATCCTGATTTCTAGAGATGTCAGAATCAGAATTCAGAATTTTGGTTATTAATATGCTATGAGATGTCAAAGCTAACACCACCAGCACCCTTGAGATCCTTGAGAAGAAGGTATCTCATCGGGAGTCTGTACTCACCTTGCAGCTAGAAATGGTCAGAAAAAAAAAAAAAAAAAACAAGCTGCTATCACTGAGATGCAAGGAAAGCTGAATGAAATAAACACCTCAATAGAATCCTCAACAGTGATACTGGACAAACCTGAACAGACAATTTCAGACACAGAGGAAGGAATACAAGATATTAACCACACGCAAGCTAAGAAGGGGAAAATGATGAAGCAATACCAGCTAGATCTCCAAGAGGTTTCAGACAAAAGGAGAAAGCAAAATTGAAGAATTCAGGCATTCCCTGAAGGAGAAGAAAACAATACAAAAGGATTAGGAAATTTATTCCAGGACATTTTGAGTGAAAAATTTCCAAATCTAATGCAAGAACTGGATACTTACACAACTGAATCATTCAGAAGCCCTCTCAGAGTAGACCAAAACAGATCCTCCCACATGACATCTTATTGTACAAGTGCTTATGTAGAACAGTAGAGAATCAGTTTTGAAAGCAGCTAGGGAAAAATGCCAACTTACTTTCACAGGAAAACCCATTAAAGTAACTGCAGACTTCTCCATATCAACATTGAAAGCTAGAAAGTCCTGGACACATATAATCCACATTCTGAAAAAGAACAGCTTCCAACCAAGAATACATAACCAAGCAAAGTTATCATTTAAAGTAGATGAGGAGTATAATACATTCCATGATATTTCCATGTTCAAATGTGTCACAACCACCAAGCCAGTATTATAGAGGATCCTTGATTAACTACACATACACGGAGATAAGATAACCCTACATAGAAGATCAAAGAAGTGAACAATTAACATGAGAGGAAATCAAGAAAGAAATAAAATGAACATGAATCAAAAATCACTAACAAGTACTGGTTGGATGCATAACAATAAACACTCGTCAATATTTACTCTTAATGTAAATGGTCTTAATTCACCAATTAAGAGACATAGACTGGCTGATTGTATGAAAAAATATAAACCTTCGATCTGTGACATTCAAGAGACTCACCTAAACCACAAAGACTCTAATAGGTTGAGAATTAAGGGCTGGAAAACAATATACCAAGCAGAGGTGGGGGGCGGGGGAGGAAGCAGGAGTTGCAATACTAATTTCAGATAGATTAACCTTCAATCCAAAA
Source organism: Pedetes capensis (assembly GCA_007922755.1). Taxonomy (NCBI): domain Eukaryota; kingdom Metazoa; phylum Chordata; class Mammalia; order Rodentia; family Pedetidae; genus Pedetes; species Pedetes capensis. The sequence goes on from VMDO01004369.1 coordinate 81,230, forward strand.
CTAATCAGAAGAGATAAAGAAGAAAACTACATATTACTAAAAGGAACAATCAACCAGGAACCAATAATGTTATTTAATATATATTCTCCAAATATAGGGGCACCTAGCTACATAAAATAAACTTTATGGGAACAAAGGATTAAATTGGTCTTTGGGACCAATGGGACATGGGAAAATTTAATACCCTACTTTTGCCAAGATAGGTCATCAAAACAAAAAAAATCAACAAGAAATGATTAGCTTAATTTGCACTATAGACCAACTGGAACTCACAGATATCTATAGAATATTCCATCCATCTAATGAGGAATACACATTCTCCTCAGCACCACATGGAACTTTCTCTAGGATAGATCACATTTTAGTACACAAAAATAGCCTCAATAAATACAAAAAAGTAGAAATTATCCCCTGTACCTTATCAGACCACAAAGGAATAAAAATGGAATGCAAAAGCAAGAAAAACACCAGAAATTATACAAATTCATGGAGACTAAATAATACATTGCTGAATGATCAATGGATGACTGAAGAAATTAAAGTAGAAATTTAAAAACTCCTGCAATCAAATGAGGATGAAAACACATCCTACTAAAACATATGGGATACAGCAAAGGCAGTTTTAAGAGGGATGTTCATAGCATTGAGTGCTTTTATCAAAAAGTTAGGGATAGGCCAAATAAATGACCTAATGACACATCTCAAGGCACTAAATAGCCAACAACAAGTCAATACCAAGAGGAGCACTCAGACAGAAATTATCAAAATCAAGGGAGAGATATCTCAATTAGAATCTAAAAAGATAATTCAAAGAATTAATGGGACTAAGCACTTATTCTTCAAAAAGATTAATAAAATAGATGCTCCCCTGGCCAATCTCACCCAAAAGAAAAGAAAAAAGTCTAAAATCATGAAAATTAGAGATGAAAAAGGGATCATAACCATGAATTTTAAAGATATACAGAAAATTATCAGGAAATGCTTTGAGAAATTGTATTCCCCAAAATATAAAAATACAAAGGAAATGGATAAATTTGTTTAATGGATATGATTTACCAAAAGTAACCCTGGAGGACATAAGCGACCTAAACAACCCCATTACATATGCTGAAAGAGAAAAGGAAATAAAAAGTCTCCTAACAAAGAAGAGTCCAGGACCTGATTGGTTCACAGAAGAATTCCACCAAACTTTCAAAGAATTAATGCCAGTTTTCCTCAAATTATTTCAAAAAGTAGAAAAAGAGGGAGCACTCCCAAATTCATTCTACAAAGCTACCATCACCTTGACACCTAAACCAGGAAAGGATACATCTAAGATGGAGAATTATAGACCAATCTCTCTAATGAACATAGATGCAAAAATTCTCAACAAAACTCTGGCAAACTGAATTCAGCAATATATTAAGAAGAATGTGCAACATGAACAAGTAGGATTTATTCCACAGATGCAAGCCTGGTTCAACATACAAAAATCAATTAATGTAATTCAACATATCAAAAGGCTTGCAAACAAAAATCACATGATCATCTCAATCAATGCTTAGAAGGCCTTTGATAAAGTGCAATACATTTTCATGATAAAAACCATGGAGAAGACTGGCATAACAGGAAAATACCTTAACATCGTAATGACCATTTATGACATACCTACAACCAACATTATATTAGCTGGAGAAAAATTGAAACCATTTCCTCTAAGATCAGGAACCCGACAAAGATGTCCACTCTCTCCTATCTTATTTAACATTGTGTTTGAAGTCCTAGCCAGGGAAATTAGACTAGAGAAAGAAAGGAAAAGGATACAAACAGGCAAAGAAGAGGTCAAATTATCCTTATTTTCAGATGACATGACACTTTACCTAAAGGACCCCAAAATTTCCTCTAGAAAACTTTTAGACCTAATTAACTCCTTCAGGAAAGTGGCAGGATACAAAATCAACACTCAAAAATCAGTAGCCTTCCTTTACACCAACTGTGAGCAGGAAGAAAAGACAAAGCTATAATTCCTTTCAGGATAGCCCACCAAAAATTTACGTACCTTGGAAACAATCTAACGAAAGATCCTATAGATGTACACAAGAAAAACTTCAAAACATTAACCAAAGAAATTGCAGAGAATACTAAGAGGTGGAAGGACCTCCTGTGCTCATGGACTGGGAGAATCAATATTGTAAAAATGGCTATACCACAAAAAGCAATCTATAGATTTAATGTAATCCCTATTAAAATTCCAATGACAGACTTTACAGCATAAAAAATAGATCCAAAAATTCATATGGAAACACAAAAGACCACGTATAGCCATAACACTATTAAGCTGCAAAACTAGTGCAGATGGGATCATACTCCCTGATTTAAACTATACCGTATGGCTGTAGTTATAAAAGCAGCTTGCTACTGGCACAAAAATAGGCTTGAAGATCATAGAACAGAATAGAGGACCCAGAGATACACCAACACATTTATACCCACCTGATTTTTGACACAGGAGCAAAGCAGGCAAACTGGAGAAAGGATAGCCTTTTCAATAAATTGTACTGGGAAACTTGGAAATCTGCTTGCAGAAAAATGAAAACAGACCTGGACCTCTCAATATGCATAAGAGTTAACTAGAAGTAGATAAAAGACATCAACATAAAACCAAAAACCTTAAAATTACTAAAAGATAGGCAATATACTCCAACATATAGCATAGGAAAGCATTTCTTAATAAGATTCCAATTGCTCAGGAAATCACAACAAGAATAGATAAATGGGATTATATGAAATTAAAAAGCTTCTGTACAGCAAAGGAAGCAATCAACAAAGTCAAGGAAGTCTCCATTGGATGGGAGAAAATTTTCCCATCCTATACATCAGACAGAGGACTAATTTCGAGAATTTATAAAGAACTCAAGAAAGCAACTCCCAAGACAAGAAATAACTCAATACAAAAGTGGGCAAAGGAACTGAACAGACAGTTCTCAAATGAAGAAGTTCCTAAGGCCATGAAACAAATGAAATAATTCTCAATATCCCTAGCCATTAGGGAAATGAAAATCAAAACAACTCTGAGATTCCACCTTATACCAGTAAGAATGGCCAAGATCAATAAAACAAATAACAATAAATGCTGGCAAGGTTGTGGAGAAAAGGAAACCCTCTTACACTGCTGGTGGCACTGTAAATTGGCTTAACCACTTTAGAAATCAATATGGAGATAGCTCAGAAAACTAAAAATAGAACTATCATAAGACCCAGTTCTACCACTATTGGGAATATACCCAAAGGGAGATGAGTCATCATACCACAGAGACACCTGCATCTCCATATTCAATGCAGCACTTTTCACAATGGCAAGGATATGGAATCAACCAAAGTGCCCATCAACAGAAAAATGGATAAAAAATTATTATACATATACACAATGGAATACTACTCAGCAATTAAAAAATTGAAATAATGTCATTTGGAGCAAAATGGATGGAATTGGAGAAAATCATCTTAAGTGAATGAACACAAGCCCAAAAAGAGAAATACCGTATGTTCTCACTCATATGTGCAGCTGCATCACACTTAAAGAAGGAAAAAATCCTACACATAAATTGAAACATAATAAAAAATTCAATTAAACTTAGTGTAGAAGGGTCAATTTAAAGAGTGGAAAGAAGGAGGTAGGGATCTAGCAAAGGGAAGTGATAACTGGAGAAGACTAGATAGAAGACTAGATAATTGGAGAAGACTAGGTCAAGGAGGGCCTGCAGCTGTAGCCCTGTGGCATCGATCCCATCAGATCTCGGAAGCTAAGCAGGGTCGGGCCTGGTTAGTACCTGGATGGGAGAACGCCTGGGAACACCAAAAGCTGTAGGCTTGGGAGAAGGACCTGGCAACCCCCTCCCAAAAATCAATCTGCCATTGAAAACCCTATGAACAGCACAGAAGCACTGACAATAGTGTTTCCCCTGTTGTACAGAGGGTCGCTATGAGTAGGATACCGACTTGACGGCACCTAACAACAACAACAGGTCAAGGAGGAGGGATGAAGGGGGAGATGTCAACCTCAATATAAATAGCACAACTTTATAAGTAAGGTGGGGAAAAAAGGAGGAAGATAGAAAAAAACTATAAGAATAGCTAAAATTAAAATAATAATAATAATAATAATAGTTATACGAAAGTCTGGCAATAATGTAAATGCGCTAAATCACTCATCTAATACTGCTTAGAATGTAAAAAGGTATATCAGTATAGAAAAAAGCTTGGACTTAATCAAAATCGGGGTGCATGTATATACATAAATATTCTCACAAAAAGACATGCAAGTAGAAAGGAGACCATTGGTGTGCCGGAGGAGGGGATAGGGGAGGTGGGTCATGAGAGGGTAAGGGGGAATTTAAGCAGTGTACAATGAAATGCATATATGGAAATGTCAGAATGAAACCCATGTAATAATGAAACCCATTAAGTTGTACATTAAAAATTTCCAATAAAAAATAAATGAATAAAATAAATAAAATAAAATAATAATATAATAATAAAATAAAAATAAATAAAAAAATAAAAATAAAAAAACAAATTGAAGAAAATAAAGAAAAAATCCCAATAAATATAATGAAAGGAATAAGGACAAAAATCAATTACACTGTGAAATAAAACGTGAAACACTAAATTCCTCCAACAAAGACACGGAATGTTAGATTGTAATAAAAATCAAAGCTGGAGTATCTACTACTTACTAGAAATTCTGTTGAAATGAAATGATAAAGTTTTCAAACAAAGGAATACACAAAGATTAGGCCAATACAAACTTAGAACCAGAAGGGACAATAGTACTATTAGATAAGTGGAATTTACAGTTAAAATTCCCAAGTTAAAAAAGAAATTATATATTAAGTAAATATATGAAGCAGGAAACAATGATAACCCTGTAGATACCAAATGATACAAAAGTAAAAATAAATAAATAATAATTAAATAAATAAACTAATAATTCAAGGAGAATTATGCAAAACTTAAATGAAGTTGGCACATTTCAATTTACATATTTCAGAATCAGAAAGAGCTGGAAGGCAAAATATTAACAATTAAATTTAATACTATAGTCAATGAACTTAATTTCATATGTGTGGAATTTTAAACTTTGGGAATAAAGAATATTTTTGTTGTCTTCAATGGAAAATTAGAAAAATCAATTGCATATTTAGATATAGGTAAGACCCTAATAATTTTTTTAATCACAAAGCCCATCCTCTCAAAATAATTCAATAAAATAAGAAAAAAATTAAATGGCAAAATCTTATTCTCTTTGTAATTATAAGTCACTTTCCTCTGTTTAACCTTTGGCCTAAAAAGTAAGTAAAACCAAAAATTACATTCTGTTTGGAAAAAGTAAAAACAAAAACACTTTGTATTAACACAGGAAACACCAAACACTATATTAATGGCAAAAGTTCTGACTTTAAATTCTTTCATATTAAAAAAAGAGAGAATAAGACTAAGAAAAATTAACACTCATTTTAAAATGTACAAAACAACAAAATCTACCAGAGTAGGAAAACAGAAATAATTTAACGCCATCTAAAAGCAATAGACGAAAAAACAAAACAAAATAAAAGTAGTAAAAGAGATAAATTTCCAAACTAGTTCTTTGACAAGCCTAGAAGAAGACATAAGCATATTTGAATCTAAATTAAAGGGAAAAAGAAACAAGAAAGTATAAAAATCTACAAGGCTATGCATGAGAAAGGAGACATAACCACATTTAGAAACAGAATAAATTCAAGGAATTCAAGAGACTATTCCATGCAACTTTTGGGCAGCAAACTTTTAAAACCTAGAGAAATAGATAATATAAATAACTCAAGTTCAATAATGAAGTATTGGGGGATTTAAATAAACCAAATATTCCTGAGCCTGCAGCAGTAGCCCTGTGGCATTCAATCCTGTCAGATATGGGAAGCTAAGCAAGGTTAGGCCTGGTTAGTACTTGGATGGGAGACCACCTGAGACCACCAGGTTCTGTAGGCTTGGGAGAAGGACCCTGTAACCCACTCCCCAATATCAATCCGCCATTGAAAACCCTATTAACAGCAGAAAAGCACTGACAGCAGTGTTTCCCCTGATGTATGTAGGGTTGCTATGAGTCAGATACTGACTCAATGGCACCTAACAACAACAAATAATAATCCTGAAAGGTTGAAAATGTTTAAATATTTACTATCATAAATACCAACTGGAAACCAGGTGCAGTGGTGCATGCCTGTTATCCCAGTGGCTGGAGAGACAGAGGCAGGGGGATCGCAAGTTTGAGACCAGAGGGTAGTCTGCCTAATTTAGTGAGACCCTGTCTCAAAAAACTAAAAAAAAAAAAAAGAAAAAGAAAAAAATAAGTATGCAGCTCAATGGTCCAGCACTTGCAAAGCATGCAAGTGCGAGGCCCTGGGTTCAACCCCAATACCACAAAAATACCAGTTGGAAACATTATACCTCAGTTTCACTAAAATTTTAAAAAAGGATGCTTCTATTCTCTATTCTGTTGTTCGTGCCTTTCTTTCTTCCTCCTTTCCTACCTTAGATGAACATTTATCCAGTGCTTAGTGTATCAATTACTTGTTTTAGGTATTAGTGCACAGCATTAAATAAAACAAAACCCTTATCCTTAAAGAGCTTACCTTCTACCTTATCACTTTTAGAAAAAGAGGACAGGTTGCTCAATTCATTTTATGACATCATCATTTTAAAACCCAAAATAAATCCACAGATTAATCTCATTAACATATATAGACATAAATAGCATAAATAATCGGGGCATGGTGGCTCACATCTGTAATCCCAAAGACTAGGGAAGCAGAGGCAGGAGGATCACAGGTTTGAGGCTAGATGCAGCCTGTGTAACTTAGTGAGACCTTGTCTCAGGATAAAAAAAATTAAAAATGGGTTGGAGGTATAGCCCAGTGGTAGAGTACTTACAAAGTATGTGCGAGGTCCTAGGTTCAACCCCCAAATATCACCAAAAAAGGTATAGATAAGATATTTTAAGATGGAATATTAATAGTGTCAAAAGATAGAGTAGAAATATTTTTCCTGGGATTTCAATCATGGCTCTCAATCAGGATATGTCAGTACCATTTCCTGTGTTAGCAAATTAAAGAAAGAAGTGGTATAAACATACTGCTATGGTTTGAATGTCCCCTCCAACATTCATGTTGAAATTTAATTGCCATTGCTACATTGTTAGGAGGTGATGCTTAAGGGGAGGTGTTTAAATCATGAGAGTTTTGTCCTCTTTAATGGATTAATGTCATTATTAAGGGGTTGAATTGGTTTTCATGTGATTGGTTTTATTATAAAAGCAAGTTTGGCTCCTTGATCTCTGCTTCTCACGTGCTTTCTTGGCCTCCTACCAGGTTATGACCAAGCCTGGAGGCCCCTACCTAATGTTGGCACCATGCTATTGGATTGCACAGCCTCCAGAACTGTGAATCAAAGATACTTCCATTATTTACACATTACCCATATGGTAGCAATCAGTTTTAGCAGCAGAAAATGGGTCGTGACATATATATCGGTGGTATCTGAGAAAGTGTCTGAATAAAATCAATAATTCCTAAAATAAAACTCAAACCAAATAGGAAGAGATGGAAAGGTATTATCTATATAAAGTTAAAATATTGGTTCCATTATTATTTAAACCTCTCTAAACACAAGTCTTTTCACTTCATTACTAGTAGCTCTACAGAATCAACAATATAAATCCTAGTTTTTTACATGTAACCAGAATAATTGTAGCTAAAGCAGTCACAAAGCAAATCAAGGATTTAGTAGTAGTGAACACTTAAGCACTCAATCCAAAATCAAAGGCCACAAGCCCAATGACCTTCAGGTGAAATTTCTAGCCATTTGAGCCTTGCACAGAGAAACTGTTTAATAAATATTTGTTCAAGGTAAGCAAGTCATTTAACCTCCATAAACCTTAGTTTTCTCATAATAGACCAATAAGCCATTCTCTTCCTATCTATATTGTTGATAAAATAATGTAATCACTAATATAAGTGAAATGGCTTTGTGAATTGAAATGCCAAACAATTGTGATTCTTTTCTATTTGAAAGAGTATATACTTAAATTTCAAATAAATAAAGAAGCTAAATAGTAAGGGTTTTCAAAGAGGTATCTGAATGAGTTCATTCTAGGCCTTGATTGATCCTCAAGAAAGACTTCTTAAATGACAGCATACCAAGCTGAATATTTATCCTTATCTCTTGGGCCCTCATTGTCCAGCTGAGATTACAATCGTGCATGTTGTGGCTATTTTCATTTTGTGGGTTATCTGGAATTTTACTCATTCAGTTGATAAATTATTACTAAGCATTTTCTATGTGCTAAGCTGGTATAACAAAATAACATTAACTGAGTGACTTATAAATAATAGAAATTTATTTTTTATAGTTCTAGAGGCTACAAAGTCAAAACAAAGACACTAGCAGATTCAGTGTCTGCTAAAGGTTCATTCTCTCTGGTTCATAATGGTGGTTGCTTCATGCTTTACAAGGTGGATGAGGCTAGCTAGCTCTCTGGGGTCTCTTTTATAGGGACACTAATCCCATTCATGAAGGTAAATCCTCATGACCTAATCCCCTCCAAAGGCCGCACTTCTGATACCATAACCTTGGTGGTTATGATTCAACACATAAATTTTGAAGAACCACAGATATTCAGTTCATAGCAACCTCATATGTTAGCTCTGATTTAAGCAATATGTTCTTGAAATCAATAATTTGATATTGCAAACATTTTTCAAAGACATGTTTAAGAATATACGTAATTTTTATTCTTTTAAACTGAGTACCTTGGTGCATGCCTGTAATCTGAGGGAATTGGGTAGCTGAGGTAAGAAGACTGCAAGTTCGAGGCCTGAGGTAGCCTGAGCAATTTAGCAAGAGCTTGTCTCAAAAAATAAAAAATAAAGGGGCTTATGGGTGCTGTTTAAGTGGTAGAGCACCTGCTGACTATGTGTGAGGCCCTGGGTTCAACTACCCTACCCCTAGGACTGCAACAGAAAGAAGAGAGAGACAGAGACAAAGACAGAGAGAGAGAGAGAGTAAGAGAGAGAGGAAGAGAGAGAGAGAAGGAAGGAAGTTACCAATTAATGAGCACAACAAAATGAGCACAAGTACTTATTCCAAAGGAAGGAAGGAAGGAAGGAAGGAAGGAAGGAAGGAAGGAAGGAGAGAATTTTTTTTTAAAGTTTCTGTACTAGCAAAACAATGTGGCAAAATAACAGTGGTACATGCATCAATGTTTTGGAAACAGAGAAAGAATGTAGACAAATAAATAGAAAATTAAGATTCATGCACTCTTATCTAGGAGTAAATATTGAGGAAAGTTTCATGCTAGGACCAATTTTGATGTTTATTTTCTTAGGATGATGGTATGTTTTATTCATATAACTCGCCCCCCAAATAAAAGGAGATGAAATAACCACAAAATGATTCTAGAGTGGGCAATGAATCAGTTCAGCTTCAGGATTCAAAACTATACCTATTAAAGAATTCCTTTTCATTTTATAATTTTTGTTATTTTTTAACAAATAATAAAACCTACTAGAGTAGTATTTGGGAGAAGGACATGGCAATCCACTCCCAAGGTAATCCTGAAACAATCTGCCATTGAAAACCCTATGAGGGTCGCTATGAGTCAGACACGACTTGATGGCACCTAATAACAACAACAACAACAACAAGAGTAGTATTACCAATTAATGCAAAAGTGCTTGAACCACAAATTAAAGCTGAGGAGAAAAAGCAACTGTCAGTATATAAGCAAATCTCTTCTGCTACTTGCTCTGCTACTTGGGAAACACCATTTAGAGCTGCCCATGTAAGAATCAATTTTCACTGGAATTTCTGTGCTTGGAATTTTGCCTGGAATCTTAATAATTATGAGTCATCTTAGTTTCAGCCACCTATGGAAGGTGACTGATTTTTTAAAGGTGTCCTTCACAGTCTCCCAAACAAATTTTGATTACTTCAGTAGCCTTTGTTTTATTTGTTATCATCCCAAATCCCCTATAAATATAGATAAGCACTGGATACTCATTTTTTCATTGCACACTAAGTAACAGAGATGCATAGGTATAGTGTACGCATGGACTCAGAAATCCTTAGGTGTGCAGATGGCTTGTTTATTGAAAGCATGTCCTTGCTAATGATGTTTTACTGTTCTGTCTCCTATTCCTTCCCCTCTTTGGACTCCATATTTGAGATCCAAACAATAATAGCTTTAAGATTTTAAAAATTAGATCTCTAGGCTTGGTGATACACACTGGTAATCCCAGCAACTTGGTGCAGGCCCTTGGTAGAGTACTTGCAATGTATGAAGGCCCTGAGTTTTCAATCACCAAGTACTGAAAAAAATTAATATTATTATTTCCTTCATGTTGTTGTTATTAGCTGCTGCCTAATTGGGTTCAACTCATAGGAACCTTCATAGGGTTTTTCATGGCTGATTATTTTGGGATTATTTCCAGAGTGGACTGCCATGTCCTCCTCCCATTTTTGTGGTGCTGAGGATCAAATTCAGGGCCTCAGAGAATGAAGAGCAGTACTCTACCAACTGAGTACATGCATGCACATGCGCTTATGGATGTACACATATACATATATGTGCATTCAAACATATGCCACTAAGTTTTACGTGTGTATGTACAAAATTCTTTAAAATATACTTGAAATTTGGGCTACAATTAATGTCAGGAATTAGTACAATGGCATAAATTTTAGGACTCATTATATGCACAAAAACAAGTATGTGAGCCTTCCATATCATTTATTCATAGTCAATTGTAAAATGTAGTAAGATGTTATACTGCAAAGTGATCATTTATGCCATTTGGATACATGACTCATGTTTTAATTAATCTGGACTGACCAGCTTTTAAAATAGTAGGACATACTGGAAATATTCTGTTGCAAATCCAGTAACATCTTTTTAAAGTGTGATACTACTAGTGTCTTTCCATGTTGACTCTCATTGTGCTTTTTCTCCTCATTTTGAGGAAAAATAATGTGACATGGCTAATCAATATTCTCTAATCTATAAAGCTTGATATATAATTCACCATAGTTGCTGGGGAAGCTGGATTTTCCTATTTTATTATTAATAAACAGATGACAACAGATGACAATTAATAAACAGATGGCAACACCTACTTACTTACCTATTCTTTTATTTACATTTATTAAAAATAAAAGTTGCTGAGTTCCTACTAGGTGCCAATATTCTGCAAGATGGTTCAGGAGATACAAAGACAAATAATTTTGCAATCTAGTGAGAAACTTACATTGTCACTACAGAATCCTTGTAATTTATAATGTGAATATGAGCTATGAATATGACAAAGTAGTCCTGAATCAACTACTTATAACCATAGTGGTTTGTGGTAAGAAACCTAAATACTTTAAGCTTTAATTTCCTCATCTACAAAACAAAAATAATCCTGATAATATTCTCACGGAGACCTTATGAAGATTTGCTCAAATTATGCAAGCCAAATGCTTTGTAAAGTGCTAGCGTATGTGTAAATATTTGGATGTGTACATGTATACAATTATTTTTATTAATATTAAATAGAGAAGGAATGCTTATTTCTTACTACTCAGAGAGGTATAATAAAGTATATGATTTACTCAGTCAATTTTAGTAGTACTCTCAAGAGAAACCATGTCCAAAGATGGGTGCTCTTGTCATCCTAAGCTTTTTGTTAGCTAAGAATAAAGTCTCTCAAACAAGATCGTAAAGTAGATGAGACCCATAACTGCTCTGGTCGAGCCTCTCTGAAGCATTCTCCAGCTCTGGCATTGGCCAAAGGAAAATAGCCCTTGCTCAAAAATACTCTCTTGAGTATGTCTATGTATTACGTTTGAGATCCTTGTCAGTTCATCTTCTCTACTGCTCATTGCATTAGCCAAATCCTCAGAGACAGGATTATATTTTAAAACAAAAAAATTAAGAATGGAGAGTAGAAAAGAAATCATCTCATTTTAGTATTTCCAATTCCCCACTTCTTGCGGTTGCTTTGGGTAATCCCTTTGGAGAGAGAAAGGTGGCAAAAGCACATACTGTTGTTAGCTGCTAAGCTATAGTAAAGTATCTTCAAAGTGTCCTTTCTTTTCTTTTCAGCTAAAACTTTGTGATGAAAGCTGAATATGCCAGAGGCATTCCTGTACACCCTCTTTTCAATGAAGACAATCATGCCCAAAATGCTCCAGTCCACCCTTTTAAACTTTTAAGCATATACTCGATGACTTTCTGGTAAGCATGTCCTCTTGAACTATGACCTACGACTGAAGATGCTCAGGAACGCACTCCTTAACTGAGCATGCTCAGGAATGTGCTGCCTCTCATGGGCTTTCCTATATGAATATGTACAAGTGTCCCAAATAAAATCTCCAAGCTTCCTTCCTTAGAGGGCATTTCTTTGGAAATAACATCCATGTTCTCCTTACCTGCTGCAGGTAATACATTTTTTCCACTCTTATTTCTTGGCCTTGCTTATTTTGGCTTTGCACTCATCAAGATGCAAATAAGAAGCTTGTGGTTACACTGTGTCTTTTCCAACTGAACTACTGATATGCTACATAGGGAGAACCAATTCAATGAAGAAGCAAATTAAGAAATTATGTCTTTCTTCTTTCTACCAGAAGCTTCTTATCTTGCTTCTATCTAAGATGCTCTTTTTTTGACCAGTCCCTTAGCCCTGCCCCCAACTGCAGGTTCATTTCTATGCTCATCCTCAGGCATTCAAAGCCAATCTTGCCTGTCCTCCTCAGCACTTACCCTGCTCAGCCATAATGAGAGTCTTAGTGGTCTCTCTTCCTCACCAGGTTGTGTGCTTCTGGCTGTGTTCATCTCTGTGACTCATCTGGCATAGTACTTGGTGCGAAGAAAGGCTACCAGGCAATGTAGAAAGAATACTATATCTGAAGTCATTCAGGTAACCATTCAAACCTGGTCCCAGCACTTTGCTACTGTGATATGTCCTTGGTAATAATTTTAGATATGTAGATAGATAGATAGATAGATAGATAGATAGATAGATAGATAGATGATACATACATGCATGCATGCATACATACATACATACACGTTATTTGAAACATATGCTTCAGTTTTTTTTTTTGAAACAAGGTTTTACTATGTAGTCCAGGCTAGTCTGGAACTCACTATGTAGCTTTTTTTCCTTTGAATCGCAGTTTTTGTTTGTTTGTTTGGTTGGTTGGTTTGTTGGTTGCTTTTAAACAAGGCTTCACTACATAGTACAGGCTGGTTTGGAACTCACTACGTAGCTAGGCTAACCTCGAACTTGAGATCATTCTACCTCTGCCTCTCAAGTGTTAGCATTACAGACGAGGGTCATAATGCCTAGCTTAATGGTGCTATATTAAATAATTTACTCAAGTTATTTGAACCTCACTTTCATAATCTGTAAAATAGAAATGATATCTTCTTTATAGAATTATTTTGAGGATTAGAAGTAGTAAAAGAAAAGCACTTGTCACATGGTTGTTAGGTGCTTTTTTATGTTTAAGTCAATTGTTGCAGACACTGTGTCAATCCATGTAGTGGAGGGTTTTCTGTCTTTCACTGACATGCCACTCTTCTAAACATGATGTCCTTCTCCAGGGATTGGTCCCTCCTTACAACATGGCCAAAATATGTAAGATAAAGTCCAGCCATCCTTGCTTCCAACGAGCACTTTGGTAACACTTCTTTTAGGACACACCCATTCATTCTTTTGGCAATCCATGGTATGTTCAATATTCATCTCCAGCACCATAATACGAAAACATCAACTCCTCTCCTGTCTCCCTTATTCAACATCCAGTTTTCACAATGTTAAGATGCGACTGAAAATACCATGGCATGAGTCAGGCACACCTTTGTCTTCAGTGTGACATCTTTATTTTTCAACACCTTGAAGAGGTCTTTTGCAACAGCTTTTCCCAAGGTAATGTATCTTTTGGTTTCTTGACTTCTCCTTCCATGACTTCTGTTTCCATGAGTGTTGATTATAGAACAAAGTAAAACAAAGTATTGGACAATCTCAATATTTTCTCCATTTATCATAAAGGTGCATACTGAGCCAAATGTAAGGATTTTTGTTTTGTTCATGTTGAGATGCAATCCATATTAAAGACTGTGTTTTTTGATCTTCACCAGTAAATGTTTCAATCCTCTTCATTTTTAGCAAGCCGAGTTGTGTTATCTGCATAATGCAGTTGTTAATGAGACTTCCTCCAATCATGATGCCTCTTTCTTCTTCATAAAGTCCATCTTCTCAGATTATTTGCTCAGCATAGAGATTGAAGAGGTACAATGAAAGGATACAGCCCTGACACACACCTTTCTCAACTTTAAGCCAGGCAGTGTTTCCTTGTTCTGTTTGAATGACTGTCTTCTGGATCATGTACAGATTCCTCATGAGTACAATTAAATGTTCTGGTAATCCCATTCTTTGCAATGTTAACCATAATTTGTTACATTCCACACAATCAAATGCCTTTGCGTAGTCAATAAAACATAGACAGACATCTTTCTGACATTCTCTGCTTTTGGCTAATATCCATCTGATATCAGCAATGATGTCCCTGGTTCCACATTCTCTTCTGACTCTGGCTTGATTTTCCAGCATTTCCTGTCTATTTATTGCTGCAGTTGCTTTTGAATGATCTTTAGCAAAATTTTGCTAGCATGTAATATTAATGATATCACTTGATAGTTTCCACATTTTGTTGGACCTCATTTTTTGAGAATAGGTACAAATAGGGATCTCTTCCAGTTGGTAGCCAGGTAGCTATTGTCTAAATTTTTTGACATAAACAAGTTAGTACCTCCAGTGCTGCATCTGTTTATTGAAATTGGTATTCCATGAATACCAATATTGCTATTGGTATTCCATGAATTCCTGGAGCCTTGTGTTTCACCAGTCTTTCAAGGCAGCTTCCACTTCATCCTTCCAGTACCATTGCTTTCAGATAATATGCAACCTCTTGAAATGGTTAGTCATCCACCAATTATTTTTTGTATAATGACTTTGTGTATTCCTTCCATCTTCTTTTGATGTTTCCTGCATCATTTAATATTTTCCCCATAGGATCATTCACTATTGCCACTCAAGGCTTGAATTCTTTCTTCAATTCCTTAATCTTGAGAAAAACAGTGCATATTCTTCCCTTTTGGTTTTCTGTCGCCAGTTCTTTGCACATATCATTATAATGCTTGATTTTGTCTTCTTGAATTGCTCTTTGAAATTTTCTGTTTAGTTCCCTAATTTCATCATATGTTCCTTTCACTGCTTGACGTTTGAAGGCAAGATTCAGAGTCTCTTTTGACATGTAATTTTGTGTTCTTTCTTTTTCTCTGTCTTTTTAATAACCTTTCGCTTTCCTCAATGAATGATATCTTTGATGTCATGCCACAACTCATCTGGTCTTCTATCATTAGTGACTAACGCATCAAACTTATTCTTGAGGTGGTCTCAACTCAGGTGGGATATACTCAAGATTATATGTTAGCTCTCATACACTTGTCTTAATTTTCTTCAGTTTCAGTTTGAACCTGAATATGATTAGTAGATGGTCTGATCCACAAGCAGCACCTGGTCTCATTCTGACTTTTGATATTTTCTCCATCATCTTTTTCCATAAATGTAGTTAATTTGGTTCCTATATGTTCCATTTGGTGAAGTCCATGTGTATAGTCACCACTTATGTTTGTGGAAAAATGTATTTGCAATGAAAAGGTCATCGGTCTGACAAAATTCTGTCATGCAATCTCCAGCACTGTTTCTGTCATCAATGCCATATTTTCCAACTACTCATCCACCTTCTTTGTTTCCAAGTTTTGCATGCTAGTTATCAGTAATTATCAATACATCCTGATTGCATGTACAATGCATTTCAGATTGCAGGAGCAGTAAAAATCTTCCCTGTCTTCATTTGTGGTCTTAGTGGTGGGTGCATAAATGTGAATAATAGTCATATTAAGTGGCCTTCCTTGTAAGTGCATGGATATTATTCTATCACTGACAGCATTGTACTTCAGGATATATCTTGAGAGGTCTTTATCTATGATGAATGCAATCCCATTTCTCTCTAATTTGTCATTCCCAGCATAGTAGACCATATGATTATCTAATTCCAAATGGCCCATGCCAGTCCATTTTAGCTCACTGATGCCCTGAATGTCAATGCTACCATTTCCCTTTTGACAATTTCTAATTTTCTTATGTTCATACTATGCACATTCCACATTCCAATTATTAATGGATATTTACAGTTGTTCCCCCTCATTTTAAATAGTGCCACATTAGCCAGTGGAGGTCCCTGGGGCTGTACTCCATTCCCAACATTAAGGTACACTCTACTTTGAGGAGGCAACTCTTACCCAGTCATCTTTTGAGTGCCTTACACCCTGAGGGACTCATTTTCCAGCACTATATCTGATAATGTTTCTCTGCCATACATAATGTTTTCAATGGCAAATTGTTTCAGGAGTGGGCTTCCAGGCCCTACCACCTTGTCTGTCTTAGTCTGGAAGCTCAGCTGAAATCTGTCCACCATGGGTGGCCCTGCTGGTATCTGTAGTAATGGTAGCATAGCTTTCCATTTCACATGCAAGCCCTTACAGTAGGGCAAACTGACAGACATGTGGGAGACTATATATATATATATATATATATATATATATATATATATATATGTATATGGGCTGAGATTTGGCTCAGTTGGTAGAGCACTGCACTGCAGTCTCTGAGGTCCTGAGTTCAATTCCCAGCGCCGCAAAAATGGGAGAAGGGCCTGCCAATCCACTCCCAAGGCAATCCCGAAACAGTCAGCCATTGAAAACCCTATGAGGGTCGCTATGAGTCGGATACTGACTCAAAGGCACCTAACAACAACATATATATATATATATATATATATATATATATATATATATATATATATATATATATATATATATATATATATATATATATATATATATATATATAGTGTGTGTGTGTGTGATTAAAAAATATGGTGAATGTTTAAATTTAAATAAAAAAGTTACTATGGTAAAAGGCACATTGTCATTAATCCCCCTCAAAATAGTCCCCCTGGCTTCAAATACATATTTACCTTTTATGGTCATTTGATTTTGCAAAAGAGCTAGAAGTCACATAGTACCAGATTCAGTGAATATGGTGGCTAAAGACACACTGTGATGTTTTTATTTGCCAAATGCGAAGTGATGTGTGACACAGAGCATTGTCATGATAGAGGATGAAACTAAAGACACTGAGGAAGGAGGACTTCCAGAACTGCTTCATAAAGTGGCAAGAATAATAGGATAAGTGTGTTCAAAGCCAGGAGATTTTGTGGGGGATTAATGGTTGCCACCATACCACTGTGGTTTCCAATCCCATCAGATCTCAGAAGCTAGGCAAGGTTGGGCCTGGCTAGTAATTGGATGGGAGACCACCTGGGAACACCAGGTGCTGTAGGCTTGGGAGATGGACCCAGCAACCCACTCCCAAAAGACAATCAGCCATTGAAAACCCTATGAATAACAGAGATTCACTAACAATAGTCTTTTGCCTGTTCTCCTTAGGGTCACTATAAATGGGACACCGACTCAATGGTACCCAACAACAACAATAATGGCAATATCTCCTTCATTGTAATATCTTTATTTATTTATTTTTGTGGTATTGGGAAGCTGAATCCAAGGCCTCTCTCCTACTTTGCAAGTACTTTGCCACTAGGCTGCACCTCCAGCCCATTTTTTATTTTTTAAATTGAGACAGCGTCTCTCTACGTTACATAAACTGCATTTGCCCTCAAACCTGTGATCTTCCTGCCTCCACCTCCAGAGTCACTGGGATCACAGCCATGCACCACCATGCCTAGCAATAATACATTTTAAATATAAACATTCACAGTATTTTTTGTTCACACCATGTATATGGGTGTGTAATATATATATATATATATATATATATATATATATATATATATATATATATTACTCTCCAAACTCTAAAACTCTAAATATTGTAATGTAATATATGATATAGTTCAAACTCTTAGTAGATGGAAAGAGAAGTATAAAAAGCCCTTCCCACTGTTCCTTTGCCTGAGCATTGCTTTAATGGCCATGTGCAGAGGACGGACAGCAGCAGGCTAGCTAAAAGCCACCATATGGTCAGCTGGAAGAGGAAAACCTCCAGGTAGGAGGGCAGAACTATTCCAAGGACATAGTAAAGTAGAATTTCCAAGCTCATGGCAGAAATTGGCCTGGGAAGTAATGGGGACCAATCCTTTCCTAAAGCAGTCAAGGTACCAAGAGAAAGACTTAAGGATTTTGTTACAGTTGCAACTTTTAAGGCAGAAGTGGATATTGTTATTATTTTTAAACAAGGCCTTGGACTACCATGTGTTGAAGAAAGCATTTGTAGACTTAATGAAATATTAGAGGCCATAGCATTTGGGGTTTAAAAATAGGGTCATGTTATTATCTATGACATGTTTGGCCAGTTCTGGCTTCTCATCTGTGAATGCAAAAGACAGGTATTATCTTGTCATTCAGGCATTATAATGCACATGTCTCTGTGGAATCAGATATATCAGAGTTGGTTCAAATCTATTTCCTTTTGATACATACATACATACATAAATACATATGCATATATACATGTATATGTATGTATATATATATATATATATACAATTTTATATATTCTACATGCGTACACCCCACATGTCTGCCAGTTTGCTGCACTGTGGGTGCTTGTGTGTTGCGATGAGGCTGAGAGCTCTGCCACTGATACCTCAGATATGAGCAAAGTTACCCATGGTGGACAGGTTTTCACCTGAGCTTCCAGAATAAGACAGACTAGGGAGTAGGACCTGGTGAGGCACTCTTGAAAAAACTAGCCGTTGAAAACCCTATGAAGAGCAAAGAAACACTGTCAGATATAGTGCCGTAAAATAAGACCCCCAGGTTGGAAGCCACTCAAAAGACTACTGGGGAAGAGTTGCCTACTCAAAGTAGAGTCTACCGTGATGACGGAAATGGAGTAAAGCCCCAGGGACCTCCATTTGCTGATGTGCCACAACTCAAAATGAGGAGAAACAACTGTAAACATGTAGTAATAATTGGAACATGGAATGTATGTAGTATGAATCTAGGAAAATTAGAAATCATTAAAAGAGAAATTGAGCACATAAACATTGACATTCTAGACATCAGTGAGCTAAAATGGACCAGCATAGGCCATTTTGAGTCAGACAATCATATGGTCTACTTTGCTGGGAATGATAAAGTAAAGAGAAATGGGGTTGCATTCATCAAGAAAGACATTTCAAGATCTGTCCTGAAATACAATGTTGTCAGTGATAGAATAATATCCATGCACTTACAAGGAAGGCCAGTTAATATGACTATTATTCAAATTTATGCACCCACCACTAAGGCCACAAATGAAGAAAGGGAAGACTTCTATCAGCTTCTGCAATCTGAAATAGATCAAACATGCAATCAAGACATACTGGTAATCACTGGTGACTGGAATGCAAAGGTTGGAAATAAAGAAGAAGGCTCAGTAGTTGGAAAATATGGTCTGGGTGACAGAAACGAAGCTGGAGATCACATGGTAGAATATTGTCAGACCAATCACTTTTTCATTACAAATACATTTTTTCAACATCATAAACAGAGACTATACACATGGATTTCACCAGATGGCACATACAGGAATCAAATTCACTACATACGTGGAAAGAGACGATGGAAAAGCTCTGTACAAAATGTCAAAACAAGGCCAGGTGCTGACTGTGGATCAGACCATCAACTTCTCATTCACAAGTTCAAACTGAAACTGAAGAAAATTAGAACAAGTAGACAAGAGCCACGGTATGACCTTGAGTATATCCCACGTGAGTTCAGAGACCACCTCAAAAATAAGTTTAATGCATTAGACACAAATGATAGGAGACCAGAAGAGTTGTGGCATGACATCATTCAAGAAGGAAGACATCATTCAAGAAGGGAGCAAAAAGTTCTTAAAAAGACAAGAAAAAAAGAAAAGACCAAATTACATGTCAAAAGACAAAGTAGAACTTGCCCTCGAAAGTCAAGCAGCTAAAGTAAAAGGAAGACATGGTGAAGTTAGGAATAAACAGAAGATTTCAGAAGGCAGCTCGACAAGACAAAAACAAATATTATAACGACATGTCCAAAGAGCTGGAGGCAGTAAACCAAAAGGGAAGAACACGCTCTGTATTTCTCAAGCTTAATGGAGTGAAGAAAAAATTCAAGCCTCGAGTGGCATTAGTGAAAGATTCTATAGGGAAAATATTAAATGATGCAGGAAACATCAAAAGAAGATGGGAAGAATATACAGAGTCATTATACAAGAAAGAATTGGTAGATGACCAACCATTCCAAGAGGTTGCATATGAAGAGGAACCAATGGTGTTGAAGGATGAAGTGGAAGCTGCCTTGAAAGAACTGGCGAAACACAGGATTCCAGGAATTGATGGGATACCGATAGAGGTGTTTCAACAAACAGGTGCAGCACTGGAGGTGTTAACATGTTTGTGCCAACAGGTTTGGAAAATGGCTACTTGGCCAACTGACTGGAAGAGATCTATATTTGTGCCTATTCCCAAAAAAAGGGGATCAAACTGATCACTCAAAAGTGACTGCAGCAGTATATAGACAGGGAATTACCGGAAAATCAAGTGGGATTCAGAAGAGGGCAGGGAACCAGGGACATCACTGCTGATGTCAGGTGGACATTAGCTGAAAGCAGAGAATACCAAAAAGGTGTCTATCTATGTTTTATTGACTATGCACAGA
>VMDO01004369.1:102213-126812 GCA_007922755.1 Pedetes capensis
TACCAGAACACCTAATTGTGCTCATGAGAAATCTGTACATGAACCAGGAGGCAGTTGTTCGAATAGAACAAGGAAACACTGAGTGGTTTAAAGTTGAGAAAGGTGTGCGTCAGGGCTGTATACTTTCACCCTATCTCTTCAATTTATACGCTGAGCAAATAATCCAAGAAGCTGGACTTTATGAGGAAGAACATGGCATGAAGATTGGAGGAAGACTCATTAACAACCTGCATTATGCAGATGACACAACTCTGCTTGCTGAAAGTGAAGAAGATTTAAAACATTTACTGATGAAGATCAAAGATCATAGCCTTCAGTATGGGTTACGACTAAACATCAACAAAACAAAAATCCTTATGACTGGGTCAGCACGCAACTTCACAATCAATGGAGAAAATATTGAGGTTGTCCAAGATTTTGCTTTGCTTGCCTCTATAATCAACACCCGTGGAAGCAGCAGTCAAGAAATCAAAAGACGCATTGCTCTAGGAAAAGCTGTGGCAAAAGATCTCTTTAGAGTATTGAAAAGCAAAGATGTCACATTGAAGACGAAGGTGAGTCTGACTCATGCCATGGTATTTTCATTGGCATCATATGGTTGTGAAAGCTGGATGTTGAACAAGAGGACAGAAAAAGAATTGATGCTTTTGAATTGTGGTGCTGGAGATGTCTATTGAGTATACCATGGACTGCCAAAAGAACCAACAAATCTGTCTTAGAAAAAGTGCAACCAGAGTGCTCCTTGGAAGCAAGAATGGCCAGACTGCATCTTACATATTTCGGACATGTAGTCAGGAGAGATCAATCCCTGGAGAAGGACATCATGTTTGGGAGAGTGGCAGGTCAACGCAAAAGAGGAAAACCCTCCACCAGATGGAATGACACAGTGTCTGCAACAATGGGCTTAAACATAAATAAGATGGTTTGCCTGGCACAGAATCAGCCAGTGTTTCGATCTGCTGTACATACGGTCACTATGAGTCAGACTCAACTCAACGGCACTTAAATACAACAACAACAACATGCATACATATGCATACCTGCTGCGAGGATTAAGTACAGTATTAGGTACTTAGTGGTAGTTGTTGTTAGATGTCATCAAGTCAAATATGAGTCATAGCCACCCTAGGTACAGTAGAAAGAAACATTGCCTAACATTGCGCCAATCACATAACATTTTTATGTTTGAACCACTGCTGCATCCACTATGTTACTTCTCATTTTGAGTGATGTGACTTCAGGAAAAGGAGGTCCCAGGGGCTTTACTTCATTCCTATCATTACAGTTGACTCTACGTTTAAGAGGCATCTCTTCCCTAGTTGTTTCTTGAATACCTTCCAACTTAGGGGTGCTCATTTCCTAGCACTATATTTGACAACACTATCCTTCTATTCATATGGTTTTCAATGTTTCCAGAGTGGGCTGCTGGGTCTGGAAGCTCAACTGAAACCTGTTCACCATGGGTGGCCTTGCTGGTGTTTACAATACCAATGACATAGCTTTCAGCATCACAGCAACACACAAGCCCCAACCCCAGGACAATAAACTGACAGACACTTAGAGGGGTACTTGGTAAATGACAGCAATTATTGTTCTTATTCTTTGTGGTGCAAGCCCCATGGGGACACACACGCACACACACACATACACATACACACTCACACAATCACACATCCATGTGTGCATGCCTTTATACACACAGACATACTGCGCTTGTCCCTGACAAAAGATGCTGTTATTTGCATTAGCCTGATTCCTGTCCTTGGATTCACTCTGCCTCAGATGAAGTTCTACTGTATATATAAATGGCACAGAGCATCCCAACACACCATTTTTTTCCCCATTTGTCTTGCTTCATACCCCATTTCTCATGCAAGATTTAAACAACAGCCAAGGACTGAAGGGACAAAACAAACAAACATATTTGTTATGACTCTCACATATGTAAACACTCTTTTCTTTAATTTTTACCAAACCGAATAAAAAAAACCTCAACAATAATTCTCATCTATAAAAGATCATTAGCAGTTAGTGTACTACCAGCGTGGTGATTTACATTCAGGACTGTAAACATTTAAAATGAACTATTACACATCCATATTTGAAAAAGCTTTTAGCTCTTCTGGCCCTGTTATCCTTTAGCCTTGTTCTGGGGCTCTGTCATCACTGTCTTTTCCTTCTTCTGCTGGTCCTCTGGGATCTATTTCTTTGGACCTCCCATCAAATTCCAATTTAATTTTTATGAAGAATATTTTGACTGTTTCCTGTTTACTTTTCTGCCAACTCATGCTTTCCAGGTCTCTCATATTGTGTCATCAAGTGGCTGATCCTGGTATTTTCCTAAACAAAGACAGTTTCTTCCCATGAGAGTGGCTGTTGCCTGAGGTTAAGGTAAAGCAATGGACACTGCTCGTGTCCACTCTTCTCTTCCCCCTCTAGTCACTTACACCTACTTTTTCAGTTACCTACTTTATACACAGCTTCAGGAAACAACTTAAGCAAACTATTCTTTTGAGATTCTTTGGAGTTAAACCGAAGGCCTTGTACATACTTTTCAAGCACCCCCAACTCATTTTTTCTTTTAATCTTGAGTAGGGTATCCCTAAGTTATGCAGGCTGCCTCTGGCCTTGAATTCATGATCTTCCTGCTTCCACTTCTTGAGTCACTGGGAACTTAAACAAATTTGTTCTGAGGATGAGCAGAAAACAAAATGTGGCCCCTTCAGGACTAAGGGAAAGAGTTATATCCCATAGTAGGAGAAGTTATCTCTCTGTCTCCTACTGAATATGAGAAAGAAAGAACATCAGTCAGTTGCTACTGGCAGATGGCCTGTGATCAATGAGAAGGTTTACACAGTAGATTAGAGATAGAAACATTTTGATCTCTGCTGACATTTTTTACTTGCACTACAATGTATTTTCTTACTGTTGGAACTAGTTTGAATCATTTTCTGTTGCTTGCAACCATGGCATCTTGATACAGATGCAACACTGTTTTAAAGCAGAAGACACATCTGTACCTAGCCAAAGAGAAACTTCACAGAGCTGTCCTCCTCCCATTTGTTCTTCCCCATATTGTACCCATTTTTAAACAAGTGATAGTGGTCTCTTTATTTAGATAATATTCACATTATATAAAATTTATCATCTATTTTAAAGTACAAAATTCAATGTTTCTTTAACACATCCACAATTTTGTGCAATTATCACTACTGATCCCAAAATACTCTCATTACTCCAAAAACAAACCCTGCACCTATTTGGCAGTCATTCCACATTACACCTCCAATCAGCAATTGGAAATCACAAATATACTCTGTGTCTCTATGTATTTGCCTACTCTGGGCATCTCATACAAATGAGATCATATATAGACTATGTATCTGGTTTCTGCTTCACTTGCAGCATATATATCAGTACTTCATTTTTTTCTTGGCTGAATAATATTTCATTCAATATGAATGAAATGGATATACTAATAGATATATTAATTTCTTTATCCACTATCGGTTGATGGATAGTTGAGTTGTTCTCCCCCTTTGGCTTTTAAGAGAAATGCTGCTATGGAAATTCATATATAATTTTTTTATTAACATATCATTTCTTTTCTCTTGGGTATTTACCTAGGATGGAATTGTTGGGTCATTATCTTCTTTAGATACATATCTATTCAAATCTGTCATGAATGTTTTTAGTAGGGTTTCTTTCTTATGACTTTTAAGTCATGACAGTTTTTATATAATTGAGCCTTATCAGATATATGATTAAAAAATGTTTTCTCCCTTTCTGTGGATTCTCTTTTGCACCTCTGTGGGACATTCAGTTGAGTCCTTTGATGCAAAAAGAGTTTTTAATTTTGATGATGGTTAATTTATTTGTTTTTTCCTTTGTGCTTTTGATGCTATTTGTGCTTTTGATGTCATATTTAAGAGATTATTACCTAATACAAGATCATGAAGATTTCAATTTATGCTTCTTTTTAAGCATTTTGGATATTTAGCTCTTACATTCAATCCTTTGTGTGTGTGTGTGTGTGTGTGTGTGTGTGTGTGTGTGTGTGTAGTACTGGGGACTAAACCTGGGGCCTTGCACATGCTGCACAGACACTCTATCACTGAGTTACATCTCCAGCCTTGAGTTAACTTTTTTAAATGGTTTGAAGTAGATGTCCAACTCTATAGATCTATTTCTGATCTTTCAATTTTATTCTGTTAATCTCTATGCCTATATATTCATGCCAGTACCACACAGTTTAGGTGACTTACAGTTTTATAATGTGTCAAAATTAAGGAGTATGTGAATCCTCCTACTTTGATCTTCTTTTTCATGACTTTTTGACTATTTTGAGTATGCAATTCCATGGACATTTCAGAAAAAAATAAAAAAGGCTATTGTAATTTCTACAGGAATTTCACTGAAACTATAAATCACTTTGTCTATAGTTCTACCACCTTAGCATCCAATCTTGTCAGGTCTTAGAAGCTAAGCAGGGTCAGGCCTTGTTAGTACTTGGAAGGGAGACTGCTTGGGAATACCAGGTGCTATAGGTTTGGGAGAAGGACCCAGCAGCCCACTCTTGAAATAATCAGCCACTGAAAACCCTATGAATAGCAGAGAAGCACTTGCAATGGTGCTGGGTATGACACAGTGTTTGGTAGTATTTCCTTCTATTGTACACAGAATCACTATGAGTCGGACCTGACTCAACAGCACTTAACAACAACAACAACATAGATCACTTTGATAGTTTTGCCATTTTAACAATGTTTCTTACAATTCATGAACAAGAAATGTCTTTCATTTATTTAGACCTTCAATTTCTTTCAACATTAATTTACTACCTTTTCAGTGTCAAAGTCTTGCACTTCTTTGGTTAAATTTAATTCTAAATATTTTACTGTTTTGATGTTATTGTAAATAGACTACAGAGAAATATAACTGATTTTTTATGTTGGTTTGTGATACATAGGCTTTAACCATCAATAATAGCAGCCAAAAATAAAGAAACAATAACAAATTGAGATGGACATGGGAAAAAAAAGAGAAAGATATCACATCCTTAAGTAGGGAAAAGGTTTTAGAGTTTATAAGACTTATTCCCGACCTTAAATTATTGCCTTTCAGCTTTAAGTCCAACTTTCTGTACTAAGCTTTTCAATTCTTCACAAACATTATTTCAGATTTGCCATCTGCTCCCTTCTAGCTCCACCATTAGAGGGCCTGGGAGACAGTCTGCAAAGCTGGAGTGGGAGTACTGGATTGGTTCCTCTCCATTTGTTCCCTGTGGTCTTCTCCTCTCATCACAGCTTCCTGAAAGCATCACTCCAGCAATGCTTGTTCACCACAGTGGCAGCTGAATTCAATTTGCAGTTGTTCCAATGTTTGCAAGAGACACGAGTCCCAACAGAGTAGAATTTTTTTTTCCTCAAAGATTTGGATTTCAGATCTGGGTCTCTAAAATTTTATGCCAATCTCTAGCACTGTACTCTCAAGCCTAGGAATAGAAACCACCTTCTGTCATTGCTATCTCCATACCTTAGTTACATAGTTAGCAACCCTATACCTTATTAATGGTTATTTTTATTAGATTCTCTATATTCCTATAACTACTATGGATCTGTCTCCTAGCTGGACCCTCATAGATATAGGAGCTAACCCTCATTGAGCAGCTACTATGTGCCAAGTACTAAGATGGTTTATCACATTTCTTCTCTTGAGTAACTCAGAAACCATGGGTGAGGGTATCAGATATGCTTAGTAGAAAATACAGTCTTTTTCTTATTATCACCCATATTTTCTGCTCAGCTATAAGTAATGAGAGACAGAAAAGGCTCTAAAGTCTAGAAAGATAGCTTTCACTCTGATCCACCAATCTCCAAGGGAAACTATGCATGCAGAGGACTCTTAATCAAATACAGAATGATGTCGCCAGCATCCTGGATCAGTATTGTCCAATAAGATTTTCTGCAATGATGGAAATCTTCTCTTTCTGTATTGTCCAATACCATAGCCACCTGTCATATGTGGCTAGTGACCACTTGAATATAAGTTATGTGACTAAGGAATTGGGTTTTAATTTTGATGAATTTTCACTTAAATACCTACATGTGGCTAGTGGTGTTATATTGGGCAGCCAAATAGACTGCAGGGCAGCAACAGACTTGGGTGCTACTGAAGAAACACTGCTAGGTCTTCTGGATGGATAATTTCCCAGCAAATACAAATGCAGTCGGAATTGTAAATTGTGTGCCTAGGTGACTTGTCAACGAGCTTTCATGTATGGAAAGACTGACAAAACCAGATCATTCATGCTGAGGCTCACCTCCACAGGTGCCAGGGAGCGTCTTGCCTTAGGGAAGAAAGCAAATCTATACACCATGATTAACGTGTGATTATACTTTACAGACAGGCATCAATGCCTGGTGATTTTGATGCACTTGGCTTTTATCTCGTGAGATTTATTTAAAGAAGGAAAAGCATGGCTTTGAGCCTCGGGGAATGATAACATAAAAATAGGAAAGCATAAAAGGAAGAAAAAGAAAACCTGCTTCATCTGTACAAAAGCCTGTTCCCCTTTCAGGTACCTCCAAATCCTACCACCTGTACCTCTTCTCTTTTTAAGTCCCTTCTCCAGCTCCACTCTTATAGAATGACCTTCATTATTGACACAGCAGAGTAACTCCACCTTTGCCCCCTGCCCCTCACTTTTAGTAGAAATGGTAAGTAGTGGAGAGGTGACAATGAAGCAATGGTGCCTGGGAGGTGGGAGTTGAGAAGAGGGAAGGAGAATGGATTTACATTTGCTTTACTTCTTTAAAAACAACTGAGAGTAGATGTAAATAAAATTTTAACTTATTTCTAGATGATAGGTGATATTTGTTCTTACCCTTCTTAATTTCCTACAATTCAATATTTAATTTTTTTTCAAAAATGCAGAGAAATGCAATGGTAGAAAAATCAATAGCCCCACATAATGTCCTGCTTTGCTTTTTCATGTTGGTTTCTTTTCAACTATTATCACTCTTGAACAGATCAATTGTTATTTATTTGTTTGGATTTTTTGTTTGTTTTTTGTTTTTGTCACACAAGATTTCTCTATGTATCTCAGACTGGCCTTGAACTCATTATGTAGCCCAGATTGGCCTCAAACCTATGATCCTGATCCTCCTCCTGCTTCCAACTCCCAAGTCCTGGGATTACAGGCTTGTGCAACTCTATACCCTACCTGCATTGATCTTTATAGTGTCGGTGTTGTTATGTTCATGTTATCCAATTATTGTTTATGTTTAATGTTTTTTTTTTAGTTCATTTGGTATTTATTTGGAAATGTCCCTGAATGAGACTCTTCCCATTAAATACTCACAGGGTACTGGGGGGCAGGGGCACTTAAAACATACTGCAGAAGTGCCCTTGGTTCAACCCTCAGCAATACGTATATACATTTCCTTATGTAAGTTTGTGTAGTACTTTATAGTCTGTTCAATGTAGGATGCTTTGCTAAAGAACTCATCTTTTAAATCAAGGATAGTAAACCTGGAGTGGTGGTGCACACCCTCTGATCCCAGAAACTCAGGAGGCTAAGGAAGGAGGATCCTGAGTTAGAGGCCAGAGGCAGCTTATGTAACTTGGTGAGATCTTATCTCAAGATAAAAAAAAAAATTTTAATGTGATGGAGGTTGTGGCGCAGTGGTAGAGACCTTGCAAAGTATATATAAGACCTTGGGTTCAACTCCCAAGTACTGCAAAAATAAATTTAAAAATAAGTAAATAAATAAATAAATAAATGACAGTGAATGGATTAAACATTCAGACGTAGAGGGATAAAGGAACAAGAATCAGTAAAGCTATACTCTAACCAGGATACTTAAAGGTAGTTGCTTCTTCATGTTGGTTTCAATTACAAATATTTCCTTGAATTCATTCATATATGCTGGATTATGTATGCCAATTTTGGTTTGGAAATGATGGCCTTTGTATCTAAATATCAAATTGAACATATCTGTCTCTTTCTGAGTGGTTTTGTTTCTATGTCTGTAGCCTTCTGGAATATGGACTAGTTCCAAAGGTGAGAAGAGTAAAATTTCTTTTCCAAGAACATCTCAAAGCTTTAGCTGAAACATGCTACTTGTGGTAGTGACTTTTCCCACCTGTCTCCTATTGTGCTGGCATTTGTTCTATGATGGCTACATTGGAAGTGCTCGAGTTGTGTTTCCTAATAGAAGAATAATCTTCTTTTAGCATTCTTGTATAGAAACATACAAGGACTATCATGTATGTTGATGGGTAATTGTACTCATACTTGATATAAAAATCTTGGAAGTAGATAGCAGACCTAGTAGATCCTGAAGCAGGAACAAAGATATGAACCAGACATTATTCTTATATGAGACTTCTACAAAAACAGTAGAGGTAATTGTATTTTATATAAAATAAGCTCATTTTCTTTTTTATCATAAATTTTTTCATTGGATATCTTTCTATATTTTTTCTCTAAACCAGATGGTATGCTGGTATTTTAGCAAGTAATTTATTGCATAGGATCCTTGTGTAGATTTCATTGCCTGCAGCCATAGCATTGTGGCATCAAAGAAGCTAAGCAGGGTTGGGCCTGGTTGGTACTTGGATGGGAGACCGCCTGGGAATAGCAGTTGCTATAGGTTTGGGAGAAGGACCCTGCAACCCACTCCCCAAAATCAACCTGTCATTGAAAACTCTATGAATAGCAGGGAAGCACTAACAATAAGCGTTTTACCTGTTGTACGTAGGGTCACTATGACTGGGACACCAACTTGATGGCATGTAATGACAACATAGATTTCATTAGCAACATAAGGATTTTTTAGAATGTTAATTTATTTCGTGTTTTATGAGCAGATGACAATATTTCTTGACTCAATACTGGGGAAACGTTTGATCTATCTTTCTTTCTTCCTTCCTTTCTTTCTTTCTATCCTGCCTTCCTGCCTGCCTGCCTGCCTTCTTTCCTTCCTTCCTTCCTTCCTTCCTTCCTTCCTTCCTTCCTTCTTTCTTTTTGTGGTACTAGGGACTCAACCCAGGATGTTCTACCAATGAACTACATCCCCAGTTAGGGGGTTTGAACTCAGGGTCTTTTGGAACCCAGGGCCTTGTGCATACTTTGCAAGTGCTCTACCATTGAGCTGTACCTCCAACTCCTTTTTTATTTTTTATCTTGAGATAAGGTCTCCCTAACTTATGCAGGCTGCCTCTGGCCTTGAATTTATGATCCTCCTGTCCCTGCCTCCCAAGTTGCTGAGATTACAGACATATACCACAGTGCTGACTCTGTGATTTGTTCATTTGTTCATTTGTTCACTTTGAGACAGGTCTTGTTATGGAGTTCAGGCTGGCCTTGCACTTTGCTATGTAATCCAGGCTGCCCTCAAACTTGCAATACGCCTGCCTCTGCCTGCTGAGTGCTGGTATTACAGGCATGAGATAACAAGTTCATGCCAAGTTCATTCTATTTTTGATAATAATCTTCCTTCATTATCCTTGTTTCTTTAAAAGCTGTGATCTGCAATCAGTGTTTCTTGGTCTCAACATATCAATAATATGATACCTTTCTGATAGAAATGGTGAGAGTATGATAAGTGATAAAACAAATATAATTGGGGGTTTCTCTTCCCTACTCCAATATTAAGAATTTCTTCTTGTAGATAATGAGTAGAGTTGATTTTGTCATTTCAGGGCTATTTTAAATTATAAAGTTTCTTCTCAAATTATTGCAATACAATATTTAGAAAAATCTGCATTTTAGAATAGTATTTTCCAATGTTTTATATGATGACTTAGCAAAAAATATAACTATTCCAACCAACGATCTGTTTCTTAAATTGTAAATGTTGCATTGTTTCACTGTGCCTTTGTGAGACAATGCCTTACTGGAGAGATACGATATGATGTTTTCCATCAAATCATGTAACTTCTTGGAGTCTATGGTGAGTTCTTTCATTTATAAAATGTTTAGACAAGATTTTCCCAAAGTTTCCATGGACTGTGAGACACATGAAATGGGAATGCAATGTTTTCCATTGTAAAATACTCTTGAGAAATATTATACATGAAATTCTCTTTCTGGTGATTCAGATTTAACATGACATATTAAAAGCTCATTAACTTGACCATATAATTCCTTTTCTAAATGTATTATCTAGTAACAATCTGTACTATTCATGATAGAATAGCAAACTTCATGTGACATGGAAATATTTCTGAACAGTAGAAGTAAGCTCAGGCAAAGGTAGTCAAGAAATAAAATAAAAAATAAATTATCTTAAGACTCAAAAAGGAGAAATAGCTATTTATAATGAACCTAAAGAATCAAAAGACAATATTACAATAATTTTATTCCAACAAATACAAAGGCTAAGATGAATCTTCTAAAATTTTCTGAAATTCTTTCTGGAAATATTATTAAAAATAATTCAAGAAAAAAATTTTAGCCAAGTGCAATAGTGCATTCCTGTAATCCCAATGACTCCAGAGGTGGAGGCAGGTGGATCGTGAGTTTGAAGCCAGAGGTAGCCTGCATAACTTAGTAAGATCCTGACCCAAGATAAAATGTAAAAAATGGGCTGGAGGTTCAGCTCAGTGGTAGAGGCTTATAAAGCATGTGTGAGGCCCTGGGTTCAAATCCCAGTAACAACAATAATAAACAAAATCTACAGAGACATATCTATTGTTAAAATTAAAATCAGTAAAGAAAAATTCTTACTCCAAAGCATTCTAGATCAATTGATTATATATTCTTTTCCTAAAGGTTTTTAGTAATGCCTTATTATATCTCCCTTCAAAAGAAAATAATCTATACAAGTATATTAGATATAGAAAAAAAGAAAAAACCTGATGTATCTATAAGGCTAGTAAAACTCTTACAAGAAAACCAGAGAAATACAGCATAAGAAAATTACATTTAAATAAAAATTTTTAAATAATCAAAAACTAGAAATCAATTTCAGTTATAAACAAAATAGCAAAATATTAGCAGATAGAATTCAGTAGTTTATTAAATAGATACAATAATTTACCAAATGTGGATTTTTCCTGATTATGAAAATATAAAACAACTTCAAAAATCCAGTAATAAAGATTAAAGAAAAATTCGATATAATTATCATAATGAATACAGAATTGGCATTCAGTATAATTCAACATCTATGCTTGATTAAAAATTCCAAGAGAGCTGGGCTTGGTGGCGCATGCCTGTAATCCCAGCGGCTTGGGAGGCAGAGGCAGGAGGATCGCAAGTTTAAGACCAGAGGCAGACTGCGAAATTTAGCAGGACCCTGTCTCAATAAGTAAAATAAATGGGCTAGGGGTACAGCTCAGTGGTCCAGCACTTGCAGAGCATGCAAGAGCAAGGCCTTGGGTTCAACCCCCAGTACCATAACAAAAAAAAAAAATTCTAAGAGAACTAAAAATAGGGAGGCATTTCTTTATATTGATAAATGCTTTTTACTAAAAACTTGCATCAAACATTATTCTCAATGTCGACATGCTGCAAACGGTCATACAAATGTCCACTGTTGGTGATTTTATTCAGTATTATAAAGGAAATAGGACAATTAAGACAAAGAAATAGAATTATGAGATTTGGAAGAAAAAAAGAGGCACAAGGTCCTTATTTTCATTTGATGCTAAACTAATATGCAACAATAAAGGATTTCTAACAGTCTAAAATAATTTTGAGGAGCAAGGCAGGGAGATTTTTTATACAAGACATCAACACTGACATAAAACTCTAGCAATGAAGACAATGTGATACTGAAGCATGAGTAGATAATGAACAGTGGTACGGATTAGATAGCCTTGAAATAGGTCCATTCCTATAGGGGAAGCTATTGTATGACAAAGATGGCATCACAGATCAGAAAGCAATAAATAAAATAAGATTGAATATCCATTTCACACTGTGCAAAAAAATGAGTTCTAGGTGGATTAAAAATCTAACTGTAAGTCAGTATTATGGGCCATAACCTATAGTCCCAGTTACTTGGGAATCTAAGTCAGGAAGATCATTTGATCCCACAAGTTTGAGAGCAGACTGGGCAACACAGTGAGATCCAAAACTAAAACAAACAAGCAAAAAAATATAACTTTTAAAATTAATGCTTTCCACTAAAAGTAATAATGAAAAGACATAATACTTTCTTCTGATCTCAGGGTAGAGAGAAAATTCTTAAACAAGTTATTTAAACACAATCTTGACTTTAAAAAGGACTGCTAAAGTTGATAACAGAATTTCTGTCCAAAGTCTCTATAAGATTAAAAAGATAAGGAGCAGAACAAAAATGGACACTTGCCATTCTTATAATTGATAAAGGTTAGTATTCAGATTTTAGAATGTAACAATTTTGAAAACATCAAACAACCTGATGAAAAAGAAGGAAAAGTATATAAACAGGGACTTCACAGAAAAAGAAATCAGAATTGATAATAAACTTATGAAAATATGCTCAACATGACCAGTACACATAGAAAAGTCATTAAAACAAAGTGAGATACCATTTCACATCAATCATATCAGCAATTATTTAAAAGTTTTCTAACGCTGAGAACTGATAAGAATGTGTACAAATATTTACTTTAGGGAATGATTTGGCATTATCAAATAGTTGCTTCAAAGTTTGTAAGTGAAAATAGACAACAATATTAATTATATAGTTGAAAATATGAAGAAAACCTAAAAGCAACCTAAGTGTCCATCAACAGGAAAATGATAGACTAGTTATGCAATGGAATATTACACAACACATAAAATGAATGAGCCACAGATACATAGTTAAATATAGAAACATAATGTAGAGAAAAATAAGCAAGTTTTAGAAGCACACAAATAGTATGGTATTACTTGTAGATAGTATGAAATTTGTAAAATAATATATATCTAGAGGCAGCCATACTATGTTCTGAAAACATGAACGAGAAAGACAATGACTTCAGAACAATAATTGCTTCTGCGTAAGTCAGATGGCAAAGTGATTGGGGAAGAGCAGCACAGGTGGATTCAACACTATCCATAATGATCTAGTGTTTAAAACTATCTGAAGAAAATATGGCAAAATTTAACATTGATGAGGCTGCCTGGTGATATTATTCTTTACAACTCTGAAAGGCTTCAATATTTTATAATCAAATATTGTTTTAAAAACATAAAGTGCAGTGAGCTTCATGGAAATCAAATGTAAATAAAAACAGTAATGAGCAACTGTCTAGTTGGTCGTGATTTACTTAGATCTCAAGGATAAGACATCATTCCCTATAATCTTTTCCCCAGCTCTAACTGGACACTTCCTCATAATTCTTCCTGCTTTCCCTAGCATCCACATTTGGCTCCCAACCTTGCTTGCTTATTAGACACTCCCTTTGCTCCCTCCTGACCTCTAGCAATACTCATTTACAAAGCTTTCTGACTTCTGGAGTTAATCCTTAATCCAAGCTCTGCGTGGTCACTCACATCCTTTGACAGACCAATCCCTTCTGCTTAGAATCTTCCCTGCATATGGGTTAACTGTGGTATATTCACATTATGAAATATTTCACAGCAGTTAAAATGCATGAACTATAGCCATATATCTCAACATGAATATATCAAAACATTTTGGGGAACAAGAGAAGGAAATGTTTTCCCCAAGAACTATTTATACTGTTCTTCTGGTATATGGACGTGGCTCACAACCTGGGCTCAGCTGGAGGTGGGCACTGCCATTTCATAGCTGTAACAGAGGGTGATAATAAAACAATATGGACAAACTTCTACTCTAACGTTTATTGAAAGAACATAAATAGAATACAAAATTATACCTCTGCTAGGTTTTAGCATTGTAAAAAAAATTATATGTGGATCAAGATTGGAAAGAAATAGATGAAAATGAAAATAGATTTTTTAAAAGTGTGTCAGGATTGTGGGTAATTTTCTCCCTTTTCCTTTGCATTCCATCGATACTGTTATGTGTTTGTGTAACAAGTTATTTTAAGATGTTAAAAAAAAAAAGTGAGTTGCCGGACAGATAGAATCAATCTGTAATCTTTCTGGTAATGAACAGTGAGTTTTCTTAGAGTTGATAATGGGCTTCAATTCTGCTGTCAGAACCACAGTTTATCTTCAGTTCCAAGATAGCCATTTTTCACTGATCACATGTTCTAGAATAAGAATGACATAGAGCACTACCATATCATACAGCTGTCTGAAATTTTAATTACAACTTGCTTTTCAAAACCATTTACAGATTAATTACTTCATTTGCATTGTAGGAATGGTGAACAAAGGTTACAAACATCTCAGAGACAGTGAAGTTTATGTGAACAAACTGCTTACTCAAACCCATTGGAGTGTTAAGATTCCACTTGGTGGAATGACAATAAGCCAGTGAATGCTGCAGTGGGAAGGTAGTGAAGCACTTCTGGGCATAGGTGTCATATCTGGTCAAGAGGATATGTTTTGGGAATCACAGCCCTGTGTTCCCAACCTAGCTCTGCCACTAGGGTATCTTGAGCATTTGTTGGGTCCTTCTAAGTTTCAGATTTCTCTTTGGCTAAACAAGGATGGCACTGTTCACCTGATAGAATGAATATAAGCATGAATTGAGATAATGCATGTAAAACAGGTAATGAGGGACCCAGCCCAAAGCAAATACTCAGTAAATAGCTTGTATTTTCACTTGGCTCATTTTCCCTCAGCTTTGTTATATATGATGCCTATAATAGGTGGGCCATTTCCTAGCAGACCTATGAGTAGAGTAGCAATTGACATGAAATTTAGTGGCTAAGGATATGGCAGGTCTGGTGAATGCTGTTACTTGAAGAGTGACCATAACAGTGGATTTACTGTATGGCCCAATTCTCTTTTCCATGGTGTTTTTTTCAGTTGGGACAAATTCATAGGCATATATCTATACAATATAGTGCTGAACTGAGATCAACACAATATGCAGCTCTCTCAAACATGCTAATGCAATCATGTGAGCAATTTCAGTATCTCAAATGTACATGCTGTAAATCATTCCTAAACTGGTAGCTTATCAAATGTTATAGGAAAATAACAACAACAACAAAAAGCACTGCATAACAAAATAAACAAAGATCATGAGGAAAGGAACCTATTGCAAAGAGAGTATAAGACTAGACCATTGTTATGGAGCAGAATCCATAGGATTATGGTGAAGGATCACTGGAAAGTGGGGCTGGTAATTAGAAAAAAATCTGTTGCTTCTGCCATGGGTGTCAGAGAAGCACTGGTTTATTTTCTTTTTTTCTTTTTCTCTTTCTTTTTTTCTCTCTCTTTTTTTTTTTTTTTTTTTTTTTTTTTTTTGTGGTACTAGCGGTTGAACCCAGGGACTCGTGCTTGCATGCTTTGCAAGTGCTGGACCACTGAGCTGCCCCCCCAGCCCTTTTTGTTTTTCCTTTACTTTTTGAGACAGGGTCTCGTTAAGTTACACAGACTTCCTCTGGTCTCAAACTTGCAATCCTCCTGGCTCCACCTCCCAAGCCACTGGGATTACAGGCGTGCGCCACCATGCCCAGCCACACTGGTTTATTTTCTGTATTGGTTATTTTTGCACATCTGTGACCAAAATAACTAAGAGGAGAACTTTAAAAAGCTTGATACTGGCTCACAGTTTCAAAGTGTTTAGTCCATGGTTGATTTGCCTCACATACTTGGGCAGAACATCATGGCGGCAAAAGCATATGGTAGGAGGAGGTTCTTCACCTCATGGCAGACAGGAGGCAGAGAAACCCAGAAATAGGCCAGGGCAACAACACCCTTCAAAGACACTCCCCCAGGGATCCACTTCCTCCAGCCAGGCCCCACTTCCCAAAGTTTCTACTACCTCCCTAACTAGAACCACCAGCTGGGGAACAAGCATTTAACATAGGAGCCTGTGAAAGACATTTCACATTCAAACCATAACATCTCCCTTCTTTTCTTTTTCCATAATCTATGTTTATCCACTAATGCTGTTTGATGATCAGGGAAATAAAAGAGGAAAAATAGACTGATGATGCTGATCTGAGCTTAGAAACATCTGTGGCCCAATTCCATAGTGCACACCTATAAAATCTGTAACTTGGGAGGACCAGGCAGCACATTTATTGGTTTGAGGCCAAAGGTGGGACCCTGTCTCAAAATAAAAATAAAATAGGGGCTAGAGGTATGGCTTAGTGGTAGAGCACTTGCTTAGCATACTCAAGGCCCTGGGCAAAAAAAAAAAAAAAAAAAAAAAAAGAATCTGTGACGAACAAAGCAGCCATAAATGTATCTCCCATAAATACCAGAGAGAGTTGGAATATCCCTTGAGAATATTCCAATCTGTATCTTATTGGCATATCTTTTTTGATAGGATCATTTAAAGATTCCATATAAGAAAACTTTCTATCTCACTCCAGGTACTCAATTTTTCTGATCCTTTTGGTACTTTGCTCATTTTTAGTTTTGAAAAAATACAATAGATCTCACATTAAAGTTTTTATCTGCCTCTAGGGTATTTTCCTTCCATTTACTTGAGGAATGTTGCCCAGAAAATATTTTGAGGATGAAATTATACCAAGAGTGAAATAGTTTACAGAGCCTCAACCTTTTGGGGCATGATTTCATATTACTCATTTTAAATAACTGCTGTCTGGGATTGCTATAGATATTTGTCCTGTTGTGTCATTGTGGGACATCTGAAAAATATTTTACCAGCAGCTCACAAAAGAAAGACTAGTGATGGAGTCGACACCATGGAAATTATATAGTGAGGTCTGTGCGGAGCCTGCAGCTCCTCTGAGCTCTCAGACTTGAGGGAAGTCACTTTACATAATCCCAACGCTCCCTCAGGTTTCTTGCCTGGCAAATGAATAATAATATTTTTTCAATTTACTTTTTATGATTATCATGAATATTTTTAATAAATCTCTATGAAGGTGTTTTGAGGAAAAAAAACAAATGTACGTATAAGTCATCACTATTTTCAGTCTTTAAAGTCCATTTGGGAACTTATCCCATTCGAATTAAATTCTAGTTTCTATAGCTGTCATCTCTCACCTGCCTCTGCAAAACCAAAATCATTTAAAAGTGTTATGGACTGTACTGTGTTCCCTAAAACGCATGTGTTAAAGACCCAACCCCCAATGTGACTGTACTGGAGGTTAGGTTTTCAGTGAAGTAATTAAAGTTAAATGATGTCATAAGGATGGAACCCTGTTCCACTAAGACTGGTTTCCTTATAGTAATGAGAGACTGCAAAGATCCCACTCTCACACAAAGAAAAGGCTACAGAAGGGCACAGTGAGAAGAGGGGCTTCTGCCCACCAAAGAGAGGGCCCTCTCCAGGAGCTATACTCTGCCAGTCCCTTGATCTTGAACTTCTGTCTCTAGAACGATGACAAAATAAATGTCTATTGTTTAAGCCACCCAGTTATGGTAAACTGAGTGACTAATACAGAGAGAAAGAAAAGACATAGAAGTATCTGTTTTGCCCCACAAGTCACATTCCCAGCCTCAGATAATCTCTACTGTGATGTTTCTTAAGGTCACTGGAAAAGGCTATGCAGACCCTAGAACTCCTTCTGGCTTTGTTCCCTCTATACCACCCCCCTCAAAAAGGCAGTCTAAGTATCAGAGCTTGTCACATTATGCACACCTTCTCACAACAGATCATAATCAAAGTACAAACCTCCAGGGTATTCTTGAATCTATATCCATTGGCTTCACTAAAGTAGCTTCCTGGTTTTGAGAAAGGTCACTGGTCCTGGGCATGACCTGGTCTGACACATGCAAGCCAAGGCTCTGGGATTTGGACTCCTAAGAGCTGAGTCAAGCTGTAACATGGCTAGTCTTGTACCGTGGTTAGCCCTTGAATGACAGAAAACTTTCTTCTGCTGCATCTGAATTTTGAGGCTCTTTGCCTTGGTTGAGATTTAAAGTGACATTAATACACAGCAAGAGAAGCCACTGTTAAAAATTTTAAAGTCTCATTTTATTTCTATATGTTGTACCTTGTCCAGCTGGATCCAGCTATATTTCAGACTTCACTGAACTAACAATCAATCTGCTGTAATTGCTTGCCACATGGTTATCCTTCTAGACACTATGGACATGCCTTGGGCCAGAATTAAATATTTCTGACAACCCACTGAACTCTGTTTCTTTGTTTGTTTGGTTGGTTGCTTGCTTGCTTCTTTGTTTGTTTTTACACTTTGATTTTTTTCTTTCTGAGGAGGTGTGGGGCATATTGACATAAATCCCTCAGCAGGTGATTTCATAAGTCTTAACATAGCCTGCGCTTTTATTCAGACCAAAGAAAACATCCATTCTATTTCACCTCCAGTCGCTTTGGCCATGGAACTGCCCTAAAACCAGTGTGACTGAAAGAATACTTCAAATCAGTGCCATAGAAAGGATGCCATTCTCAGTCCCTCAGAACTGTTTTTCTTTCCCTTTCCCTCGGTGCTTTTCCACCTGCAAATAACACCACCCACTTCCTGAACCAGAGCAGGCTATATGTGAAGAGTCGTGGCTTTACTAGCAGGAAGAGTCTGAAAATAGTTGTTTTACCATAAATTCAGAATCTGGTGGGCCTGGTGTGAGTACTGGGCACCTGGGGCCTGACCAAATGGTAGTCCTCTCCTTCCCTCTGCCTTCTGGGCCTGGTCCACATGGCCTGGCTTTCTGCCTCAGCTTCGTGCTGGGACTTGAGCCTTTTGCCGAGTCACAATGCTCTGGACTGAGGCCCTACACACTGCCTGGATCCTCAAAGACCTTTCCCCTGGGGAGAAGAAACATGCTCCATGCTCTCTCTCTTCCTTCTTCCTCACTGCTGACACTCAGTGACTTCCAAACAACTGGCCAGACTCCTGTCTGAACACAGACTCCCAGAGGAGAGGCAAGAGAGACTGTTCTGTGCCAACTTTAAGTGCATCCTGGTAGGAGAAAGGTGGCTTTGCCAATCAGCCCCTTTTCATCTGTCAACATGTGGGGGGCATAGAATTTTCTCATCCACCAAAACTTTTCACAACCTTGATCTGTGACAAACTCCATACAGATGAGGAATCTAACTAACACTGGAGACAAAGGCTGAGGCAATCTCAATGAATCACTCATTATGCATTATTATAGTCAACAAATACTCATCGAATACTTCATGTGTGCAAAACGCATGCTTCTGTGCTTTCATTCTCATTTGAAAGATTTTCCCACTGCTATGTAAGTCTCACCATTCCTATAGAACAAATCTTAGCAGATCAAAAGGAAGAGGACATGGTACTGAATGCTCCCTCCAGTAATCCACATGCTATGTGCTCAGTGAAGGGGCACCAGGGAGACTAGTCTTGCCTGCTCATCCTCCATCCACAGGAGCCCCTTCTGGTTCCTTGTTAGAGGCTTGAGTGCTTTCTCTAATCTTCTGTGAGAAGCTTCTATACTCCATGATCTGTGGATTTTCAACAGGAAAAGTGATGGGCAGGTACACTTACAAATGGAAAATGGGAACAGAAGGACAGAAAAAGTCTACGGAGGAAAATTATGAAAGATCATGAAGATCTTTTAGGAAAATGTCCTGGAAATTTAGCTAGTAAAAATCTTTTAGGAAAATATTTCAATATTTCATCCAGCCTCCTAGTGAATGGCCTTCTGGCAATTCTTAAATCAA
Source organism: Pedetes capensis (assembly GCA_007922755.1). Taxonomy (NCBI): domain Eukaryota; kingdom Metazoa; phylum Chordata; class Mammalia; order Rodentia; family Pedetidae; genus Pedetes; species Pedetes capensis. The sequence goes on from VMDO01004369.1 coordinate 121,866, forward strand.
GGATTTTCTTGTTAATCCGTATGCCACAGACTCAGCACAAGATTCCATGAAAGCTTAAAGCAGTAATCCTCAAACAATGCTCTGAAAAATTATGCAGTCATAAGAAAATAGGGTCTGGCAAAGTCCTCATTACTGGAACAGGGCTCACACTTGACTCTAATAAAATAATCTCCACATTCTTCTGTGTCTGCTTGTTCACTTCTTACACTGCAGATCCTCAGAGGCTCTTTTGCCTTGTAAAGTGGCTGCTGCAAAATGTGAGTGGAGAGTACCAAGGCTTCTATGATAATTAGAATGATTTTAGAAAAGTAATATATCTTCAATAACACAGTTAGTAGGTGGAACAGCTATCCACAAACTACCTTCATACTTAGGGAATTTATGCAAACTGTTTAAGTGAAGGAAGCTCATTCCCATATTGATTTGGTCTTCTTTTCATTTAGGGGGACAGAGTGGAGGCTTTCTACTTGTTTTACATCTTGCCTGTATCATATGATAAAGTTTAGCACATTCTTTAGTATGATTGTGATGATGATCACATTGGGTAGTAGAAAGGCATCAATTTACCCAGTTAATTGGATATTCATTCAGTACATTTGGGTGACCAGAGAATGGCCTCAAAATAGCAACAGAGAGACCCAGTCCTTCTGATCCCCAAACAGCAGTTTCCTAACTAATCATTTTAAGAATCAAACCAAGAGCTAGACTTTGTCACTTGCAAAATAGCAGTATTCTAACTTTAACAATTTTAAGGACTAGCTACAGTTGAATGAATGGGTAGAATAAATGAGAAATGTCTGTCTTATCATCCTTTCTGCTTCTGCTGTGGCTTCAATCTCCATTCTCACAACCAGGTTCTCATCTTCTTCCGTGGTCTTCATTTCTTAATTTTGTTCACCTTACATAATCGTGACAATGTAAGAAGACATATGATAGTATATTTTGAACAAACTTCTCTCTGGCTATGCTCTATTCAAATATAACATGCTTAAGTCAGTAGAAGTTTAGAATTAAGAACAAAAGGAGTTAATGCGGTTGATAGGAATTTTCCCTACATACAATTTTAAAAAGTAGAGGCAAGAAATTGTTTCAGAATATAACAGGATGCAAACAACCATCCCTCCTTTGAATTTACCATGCCCTATGCTTTGCTCAAACAAGTTCCTTCTTTTTAGACACAGAAATTCTCAGGGTTTATAATTATTTTCTAACATGAACTAACTCCTACTGGATAATCGGCCTGAAGATGAAAATTCTGGAAGGTATAAAAAGAATCCTAAACCATCATCCTTCAGGAAGTTTTAAATTTTCCCCTAGATGTTTTTAAGTCATATTTCAAGGAGATAAGAAAAATGGAACATCTGTTCCGGGAAACTTCAGGTAGAAAAAGATGAGCTCATAGATCAAGCCAATTGTCCATAGGCAGTTTTTCTTGGCTTTCTTTAATGACTTAGAAATAATGTTTCCTTCTCATCAAGAGATTTTGGCACCTTTGATTTGCATTACTTTTGGAAGAAGCAAAGTTAGTTAATTAAATTCATAAACCTACATGGGTTGGATGAGGATTCAACTTTGCTAGTGATATTGGTATTTCATTGAGTTTCAGCCTGCCTACTAGTGAGGAAGTAATGATTCTATCCTTGAAATATTTTCAATCACTTTCTTATGAGGTACTGCGCTAAAAGGATTTTTTGTTTGTTAGCTTCTAAATGACAAAGAAATGTTCATGCCAATAAGAAAAATTAATGTTTCTGGATATATAAACATGAAATCTATAAACCAAATGTTTTGGTAAAATATGTCTTTTTGGCCCTCACTTATCTGGCAACAAAAAGTGTTTTCTTGGAGAATAAAAAGTTTTGTGGAAGAAACTTTCTGTATCCTAAAATTGATTGATTACAGAAATCTGGTAAGTTGTAGAGCTAAATTGCAAGATACTTAGGTTTAAATACTTCATTGTCTTTGTGTGTGCAGTTGCATTATTCACAGTAACTACTCCCCTGCCTGTCATCCATACTCATAAATCAGTTAGGTTTCTTTTATGGTTTGGGTCTTCCATGTCCTGCAAAGATCCATATGCAGGTCATCAGCCTGTGGTGCTACTGGGAGGAGATGGAACCTTTAGGAGGTAGGGCCCAGTGAAAGGAAATTAAGGTGTGAAGAGCATGCCCTTGAAGGGACTATTGAGTCCCTGGCTACTTCTTCTAGCTCTCTTTGCTTCCTAGCAGCCCTGAGGTGAGCAGGTTTTGTCCACCACATGCTCCCCATTGTGATGTGCTGCCATGCTAACAAGCCTAAAACAATGGAGCCAAATGACTCAGAGTCTGAGCATCAGAAACTGTGAACTAAAATAAACGTTTCCTCCTTTTAAGTTGATTTCCTCAGGTATTTTGTCACAGCACAAATACACACACTGCTGCATCTGTAATATTGACACTTTGACCAGAGGAAGGAAATCACCTGTTAGAATAATTTGAATGATTTTATGTATATAATTCTTCAGATTTTAGTAAATATAATGGTCTTAAAATATTTGTGAGTTATAATGGGCAGTATTTCATTTTCCCCACCTTCAAACTAGGAGCAAAACCGAGAAAGTATTAATTACAATAATCACTACAAAACCCCCAATAAATTCTTTGTTTTCCTGCATGACTTAATGGAGATAAAAGAAAGGGGACATTTTAACATTTTTGAGGTCTAGTATCATGGAAATAACACTTTCGAAGTCTTGGTTCTGCAGGTTAGCTCTGCCTTTTAACAGCAGGATAAGCCTCCTGAGCCTCACTGTCTTATCCTGGAAAACTGATCCACAGTGCTTGTCCTATCTACCTCATAGAGCTGTTATGTCATGAGAATTATTGTGGGTAAAAGTGATTTTTAAATATATAAATATCCAAAGGGACTTTATTATTTAAATCTTTCTTTTTGCTTTTTCCTTTCTTCTTTTGGTGACTGTAGTTGATGTTATTGCTGTTGTTATTTAGAATGACAGCTTCCCAGGAGAACCATTTCCATTTTCACTGAGATTCCAGAGACAACAATCAATGCTATTCAAGTAATCTTTGTGTCATACAAGCAGGGCTGCATAGAATACTAGGTAATCAATAGTCCCTATTCTTTGATCCTGACAAAATGAATGATCAAAGCATTCTAAGCAGTCAATGAGCCTGACTCTCTTTAAAGACATCAAGTATTTTATTACTTTTCTCCAGAGTGACTGGCCAAGCCAAGGAAAGGCAAGGGGAAACAAGTCCACAAAACTAACCAGGAGAGCATCCTCAGTTTAAATCTTTATGAAGCAGAATTGTTACAATGTTAAGGGCTTGCAAGCACACTTGAAAATTATATATCTACACCTATGTGCAGCTGTTCATAACACAAAACACTCAGAAAGGTAAACAGGGTAGATGGATAGAGGGCTAGATGAATGGGCAGATGGATAAGGGACTGGAAGGTAGACAAATAAAGTATATTGTTGTTAGGTGCCATCGAGTCCTATCCAACTCAGAGTGACCCTCATAGGGTTTTCAATGGCTAATTGTTTCAGGATTCCCTTGGGAATGGATTGCCACGTCTTTCTCCCATTTTTGTGGTGCTGGGAATCAAACCTGGGACCTCAGAGACTGCAGAATGGAGCTTTACCAACTGAGCCAAACCCCAGCAGATAAAGTATATTAGATATATAAAATTAAAAATATAACATATCTTACTAATACACATTTTAACAATTCAGTCAGATAGGAGGGAAAAATTACTAATAATCCCATACCTAGAAATAATAAATGCATATCTTTCAACTTTTTTCTCTTTTTTGAGATAGGGTCTCACTATGCTGCCCCAGCTGGCCTGAGACTCATTGTGGACTCTAAGCTGGCCTTGAACTTGCAGTGATCCCCTTGTCTCTGCCTCCTGAGTGCTGAGATTACAGATGTGTGCTACTATGCATGGCTTTAACTTTTATTAATGTTCCTCAAAGCATTTTTATGTATACTTTCTTATTTGTTCATTTTACAAAACTGAATTAAGATTCTATGGATTGAATATTCTTGCCACTTCTCAAACACATATGTCAAAATCCTCACCCCCATGTGATATTATTAGGGTGTTGGGGCCTTTGGGGAAGTGATTAGGTTATGACACTGATAGGAGGAACATGAATGAGATTAATGCTCTTATAAAAATACACCCATCGCCTCAGTTGCCCCTTCTGACTTGTGAAGACACAGCAAGAAGGTGCCTTGTATGAGCCAAAGAGTAGGCCCTCACCACAGACCAAATCTGTGGGTGCTAGGATTGTGGACATGCCTATCTCTCAAACTGTCAAAATGAATATTTATTATTTATAAGCTATGCAATTTATGATATTTTATATAGCAGCCTGAACAAACCAAGCATCTAAGATGCTATAATCAATTTTATAATGGCATTATTATATAATTAAGTCTATAAATTTTAAATATACAATTTGGTGATTTGGGGCAAAATATACTGTCATGTAATCATAATCTACCTCAAGATATAATACATTTATACAATAGCAAAATGGTCCCTGTGTCTCTGTGTAGTGAATCCTCTTGTAGCCCAAGTCCTAGGATAACACTGATCTTCTTTGTATCACCAGAGATTAGTTTTGCCTAACATCATCACCACACATTCATATATGGAAACATTGTTGTTGTTGTTGTTGTTAGGTGCTGTCGAGTCGGTATCCGACTCATAGCGACCCTCTGTACCACAGGGGAAATACTATTGTCAGTGCTTCTCTGCTGTTCATAGGGTTTTCAATGGCAGATTGATTTTTGGGAGGGGGTTGCCAGGTCCTTCTCCCAAGCCTACAGCTTCTGGTGTTCCCAGGCGGTCTCCCATCCAGGTACTAACCAGGCCTGACCCTGCTTAGCTTCCGAGATCTGATGGGATCGGATGCCACAGGGCTACAGCTGCAGG